>JBBBDQ010001604.1:0-15000 GCA_037127315.1 Ascarosepion bandense
GGGGGGGGACAAAAAAAGGTACCCGGAAAAAGGGAATGAGAGATCATTCCATTATCTTTCTCAGACTCATCAAATCATGACAATTCACGAAATACAATTATAAAATGCAGCACTGAGGTCATCAGTCATGTTGGCCTGGTTTCATTACGGATTAAGGGCATTGCAACGTCAGATCCTTTCTGCCAGGTGTCCCGATTTGTTACCAGGCCGCCTCTCCGCTTAATTCGTTTCACGATGCAAGATTTTTGTATCAGGAGGTAGATCGTACTTTTATAAAGCCATCAAGATTGCATTAGCCAATCAGATTTTGATTGTCTATTGCCTTCAGGTATAAGAACCAAAGTGGGGTTTGCGCGCGTCTTTCACTTTCGTCTTTCCTGCTGCTGCGCCGAAGTTATGGTCCTTAAAGAAATTCCACACTGCATAAGTACTGTATTATATTACCTTCTACGTCCATACGTTCACTTACTAACCTATGAGTCAGTCTAAAAAAGAACACACACACACACACACACACACACACACACACACACACACACACACACACACACACAAAACTAATAATAACTGAAGCAAGTTCGTGAATGCTATACTGCAGGTCTTTGTTTCGGAAAGTCAACACCAACAGTGGGTATGATCATGGGGAAATGATATAAATTCACTGATCATAAATAGTGAGCTTCTACGTTCAGAAGTGACATGACAGTGTTGTGGTTTCTTGTTTAGAAAACTACACAATATACTAATAACGCAAAAAAGATATGAGAGGGAAAAAGGTAAGTGTATTGAATAAAAGATATACAACCTGTACACGGTTAGTAGATTCAGGAATACTTGTTAGTGGAAGTCAAGTATCTACAAAGAAGTAAGTCCGGTAATAAGTCTATATTTCTTACTAACCAACGAGCGGGGTTCAAGTGCTCTGGCCATCAACTCAGCTCAACTGACAACTACACCCTCTGTAGGCAGGATTATTTGTATACTATGAAAGAATCCATAGAGTGTGTAAATAGAGGTGACTCCCCAAAAGACAGTTACAAAATAGGCCAGATTATGTGAGTTAATTATTTAAACTACTTTATTTGGTGGGTTATCTGCACCCTTGTTGTTGTAATCACAACGTTTTGGTCGTTCTGCTCTACGGCCTTCCTCAGCTGTAGATCACTCTGGATACTCCTTAGAAAGGCCGGAGAACACAATATATATAAATGATAGAAATAATGATAACTCTTGGTCCCAGACAAAAATTATGTTAAAAACATCTTTAGGTTATTAATTTTTCATTAGATTACTTTATATTTATAATATAAATAGGAAGACATTTTAAAAATATGAATATACAGTTACTAAATGTTTATAATGATATCGGCCTTTTAAGAGCCTTGGTAACCACGCAACGATGCTGAAGACTATGAGGAATGAGGTTTGTGGTGATGGAGAAGATAGATAACAATTGACTCTTGACTTGAAGACGTTAAACTTTTAGTGTTTAAGGAAGCTCTTCAGTGTAAGTCTGTTCTATATTTTTGTTTTTTTTTTAATTTAAAATATGAGAGAAATAACGGTGATTCGTTTCCGTGGAAGTAGCATAGTGTATCTTTGTTGATAAGGTCTGAAATGGTTAAAAAACAGAGCGCTTATCTGAACATCTGCCATCGAAATAATGAGAAATCAGTGAAAAGCTTGCAAAGTTGCGTCCATGGGAAAGATGATGAATTCGAAAAGCAGTTGATCTTGCCTTTGTTACAAAGAAGGATTTGTTTGGGGAGACGATTACCGGGCTGCTTTCCTGTAACTCTCATCATGCATATGTAATGGTTATTGTTACGGTAAACTGTCGAATTCCGACCTAAAATCCTTCTACATAAATTTATGAATCCAATCATTCTGGTGCTTAACATATGAATGCTTCAGGTTGCGATTCTAGTAATTTATTATGGTCTCAGGGTCAATATGTCTGTTACGAGGATGCATTTATATATAAAAATAATATTAATAATGTTTAAAAAGTTGCAGTAAGAGATTCTATTGAGTCCTACTTGTTATTACAAAAAGTTTTAATTCATGAAGTAGTCGTAACAATAAGGAAATTAGAAATAGAACCTTTGGAAGATACAAGAATGTTCGAGAAAATTCCAGTAAATTCGAGAGATTTCGAGAAATATGCAAATTAGGTGTTAGCCCCTATAAAAATAGGCCTTGTCAAAATAGTAGTTGTTAACAAGATTTACTGACATTATCAACTCCGTCCCGATTCGTGGATCTGTGCATCCAGCCGAAAGAATCTCTAAGAAAAGTTGCCGACAAACTAAAACCTGAAAGAGAACCTTATGGAACTAAATGGGTAAATATATATTCTTGATTCTTTCATTGACCATATTGGAAATTATTCTTTATAAACACATTTGAGGACTTACATAAAGTATGGCACTTAAACGACTTCGCTATGTCAAATGGGTAAAGATACTTGTCACCTTCCTTCCCCTTCGTAACACTTACCCGTCACTCTGTCGGTAGTAAACTCTATGTTTTCTATTTGAATGCAAAAAATTGTATATTTGTAAATATTTTATTTGGTGTTTTTTTTTTTAATTAAATATTTGTCTGTGATTTAGCTTTGAGTTTTGGTCAATCATTTTTTTCTTTTGTTACAACTTAACCCGTAAAATATCGTTGGTGTATATATGGCAGAATAGCCGAACGAAGCCTATTTGTCTTCAGTCTAGTTCTAAGTTAGGTTTTACTTCTAGACTGATTAAGGGGAGAAGTCAGCCCAGTCAACCCTGCTATGAGGAGAACAAACGCATTCGTTCTTTTCCCATGACATTTGAACAAACGCGAATTTAATGAATTCAACCAGAACTCGAACCTTGCTCAATGATTTCTTTTTTCGAGCCACTAATCGCTACACTGCGGATGTGCGTTGTGGTGCAGTGGATATCGTCTCGGAACGAGAAATCGGGGAGCCGACTTCGAATTCCAGTTGAATTCATTGCATTTACTTACGCGCAAATACCCTTGGGAGAGGTATTAATCCGTAAATTCCTTCTAGTTATGGATTAAATGACAGGACAGATTGGGTTCTATAGCCTTGGCTGGCAACCAGTCTACCGCAGAAAGCAATGGCAATTTACTGCGGGATAATCTTCTGCCCAGTCTGTCATGTCTCTTTCGAGACATGATCGCCCAAGCGTGTATCACGTATGGCACTTAACTGACTGAATCGCTACACTACCCCGCCCTCATCCCACTCCATGACTATTTACCGTAACAAAATGATTCGATAGTTGACAAAGAAAAGTATTTAGTGAGTATACAGTTACTAAATATTTATAGTGATATCGGGGCCTTTTAAGAGCCTTGGGAATCACACAATGATGCTGACGGTTATGAGGAATGAGGTTTGTGATGATGAAGAAGATAGATAACAATTGACTCTTAAAACAGACATGTCTTAATGACTTTTCTTAGATATCTTACTCACCAAAGAAGTATCGGAAAAAAGCTGTTACTTTTATATACATCCTTGCCAGGTTATAATCACAGGCCGTGTGTTATCCATTTTGTATTACAAATTATTCTTTTTTATTGTAATCTCGCTCGGTTAATGTCTGTTTCTATCTGTTAGTAAATCTATCTGAACCCGTTCTTATCTATTTATCTGAATTTTTCAGTTCGAACTTCGAATTTTACAACAGAAACGTTAAATAGATAAATCAGTCCCAATCGAGTAAGTTAAACAATGGTGGGAAAAATGGTAGCAAAATGGCCGCGATATGAACGATATAGACGATTTTTGTTGTAACCATTTTTTTATGCAAATCCACCTCACTTGGCTTTTTGCATAAATCGTAAAAATTTTGTTAAAAGCTCGGAAGAAACAAAAAGAAGGGAAACAATCCAATAAATATTAAATAACAAAACAAGCGAATAAAAACGAAATTAGACGACAAAAAATGGTAGAAAAGAATGAAGAAAATATCAATAAAAATTAATATAAATAACAAAAAAAGATGAGGAAATAAAATCATTTTTCCCTGAAAAAAATGTATGACAAAAAAAAAATAAAACAAAAAAAAACAAAAAAAAAACAAAAAAAAATCTTTATATATTTTTGTCATTCCTTAAGCAACTGTGCTGTTCTGAACTCTGAACACTGACAGAAATCTCAGCATCTTTGACCAGACACAATATACGTAGCATATTATAAAAAATTCATCTTAGCTTTTTACACCGGCAATAAAATCACGCAAGTTCCACACCCTAAGTATGACGGAATAACTTAGAAAACAGAATATGGGAACCAGATGAAGTTTTAAACTTATAGTCATAAATATAAATTGGCAATATATATATATATATGCTTTTGCGTCTCCGCCCTCTTCCAAAAAAAGAAAAAAATATATGGTAAACGTACTTCGAAATCCCTAGATCATCACACGGTCCCTTCGCTTGGCGGAAGCAGATGTTCATTTCGCTTGTCGGGTCCAGTGAGACGTGCAACGAAGAGAAAAAACCGTGATATGCCTAGAATTAAGAGCTAGTATACTCTTTACTTTCTGTCGCGTAAGAGGAACAGCTGCTAGTCTTCGTTAATATGTTAATATTTGCAAAAGTTGCCGAAGAAACAAAGCCAGTCTCATAAGCCAACATCACACGGAAGAATGGGTTTTTTCGTCCATGCCGGACCGCCTCGAGTTTCCGCCAAACCCAATCATTTGGGAAGCATGGAGCAGGCAAGGAAATAAGATTTAAAAAGAAATTAATGTTTGAAACGTCGTATCAAACTAATGGCTGATGAACCGCGAAGGAGAAGCCTGCTGATAAGGAAGTTTAAGTTTTTATGTTGCACAGCTTCTAAAAGAATTGCTTCCTGGCTTCTTTGGTTGTTAATCTTGTTTTTATTTGGTAATGGCCAAAAGTTGGCATTCTTGATAAAGACATTTAAACGCAACTTAGCATACATTATTTTCGGTTGTTTCATTGCGTTGAGGTGGTTGGCAAACAATCGCCCTAACGATTACTGCACTAGTAAGTTAGATCACAACGAAATACTCCTATACATAGAGTTTTGGGCCAGATTATGCTAAACTTTCTAGTTTTCAACGTTGTTGTGCGATGAATAATTTCACTCCAAGCAAGTCAATAAAGCCACTAAGACACAAGTGGCGACTGAGTATTCTTCTTCTTCTGTGTCCTGTCCTTTCAGGACGTAGGCGATCATGGCTTTCCACGTTTCCTATCTCTGGTGGCTCTTAACACGCCTTCTCCTCTTATACCACCCTAACCCCGCTCTGCCATCCACTAGCTCAAGCCCATAAATCTAGAATATAAATGTATAAAAACTAGCATGGCCACAAAATGAGGGATCAGTTTATATATTGATTATAATATAGAATTGATATCCCATTTATACCCACATTATAATTTCTTATAAACAGTTGGCATATATATTCTTCTTCTATGTGCCCTGTCCTTTCAGGACGTAGGCGATCATGGCCTTCCATGTCTCCCTATCCCTGGTGGCTCTTACCACGCCTTCTCCTGTTACATCACCCAAACCCCGCTCTGCAATCCACTAGCTCGAGCCCATAAATCTAGAATATAAATGCATAGAAACTAGCATGGCCACAAATTGAGGGATCAGTTTATATATTGATTATAATATAGAATTGATCCCCCATTTCATACCTACATTATAATTTCTTATAAACAGTTGGCATATACACTCCTGATCAAAAATTTAAAACCACTTAAAAATCTTTAAAAATATTTTTTTTTTTACAGATAGATTTTAAACTGCTACCACTTAAGGTTACCAATACTACAATCTAAAAGGTTATGGAAACAAAAAGCTACATTCCAAACATTTTATTTAGAAATTTACATTTTTATAAAATGAGGCGATTTACGCATGATCAAAATTATAAGACCAGGGGCATAAATTGTTAGATCTATGGTAATTCCAATGTTTTTAGTTCAGTTAGAGATTAGCAATCACTGCGTAAAGGTGTTACCATGCCTAAAGCAAGCAAACATGCCAAAGTTGAGCGTTCTCGAATTCTAGAATTCCATAAGCAAGGTTTGTCACAGCGGCCGATCGCAGCTAAGGTAAATCGCAGTAAAACTGTGATTTACAACTTTCTAAAGAACAGTGAGAATTATGGAAAAGCAAAATCCTCTGGTAGGCCCCCAAAAATTTCTCCTGCATTGAGTAAGAGAATAAGACAGGTTGTTATGAAAGAGGGAGGACTTTCTTCTAGTCAAATTAAGGCAGTCACAGATGTTGATTGCAGTCCCGTAACCATCAGACGACACTTACGACAAAAAGGCATGGTAAATAAAAAGCGTAAACAAATTCCTCAGCTGCTTTCACGTCACAAGGTGGACCGCTGAAAGTTTGGTTGTGAATACCAAACATGGGACGTTGAGAAGTGGAAGAAAGTCCTGTTTTCTGATGAGAAATAATTCAATCTAGATGGTCCTGATGCCTTCCAACGATATTGGCATAACGAAAACATGCCTCCTGAAATTTATTGGGTGATATATAAAAGCAATTTCTTTTCATCTATAATCTGTAATGTGATTGATCCCAACTTGGCAGCTCAGATACAGTCACTTTCTCACCGGCGCAATGTGGCTTCCCTGTGTCTTTTCTAAAAAAAACTTTCACGGCTTCTGCTCCGATGAACTTAGCTCACTGGTGCCCCCTATATATGAATTTACTCGAGCCACAAGTTTAGCAACTAGGTCCCACCCTTTTACTGTGAAACCAATAAATTGTAAACGCAAATTGAACTTCAGCAGCTTCTTTTCTCGCACTTCCCGCCTGTGAAATTCACTTCCGTTTACTTGCTTTCTCGACGACTACAATCTTCATGAATTCAAATGTAAAGTCAATAATCATCTCCTATCTCACTAACTTGCACCCGTTCTCACTCTCATGTTCCTTTCTCCGCCCACTCCACTCTCATCAGTATTCTCAGCCTTCTCCAACCCTCCTTCTGACACCCCCTGTAACCTGTCTCTCTTTCTTCTAACTTAACTCCTATGTAACCCCTTGCTCAAACAGTCTTGGTTGGGGCAACACGATTATAAAAAAAAAAAAATTGAAAAACCACCCTGTAAAGTAAAAGTCAAGATTTTAGGATTGACGAATTTGTCTATTTTACAAACCAGGTAATTTTAGAATTTATATTATAAATATGATAAATTTATGATGAGTTCTACCTTATTGGGTGACATATAAAAGCAATTTTTTTAGCTGAAAATGGCTCGAATATATGTTCCAAGCTTTAAATACGTATTGGAGATATTTGGTACGCTAATCTAAACGCTCTAGACTAAGCGCACCAAGCCTAACTCTGTAATACTGTAATACCTTATTATAATTAGGCTTGTTCTTTCCTTAGTTTCATAGCACGTACGTTACATCCTGCCAGTACCTCATAAATAATGGACTATTCCATTTTGATTTCATAGAGGACAGTGCAGATAAATCGGATAAAGTTGCATGAATCTAAATATGTGTATAAAAGTGTTTGGAGTGATCACTAGTGATGACGTCATTATACCTCCATAAGGCCTTAGACACGTTTATTATTTCGGTAATCTTGTCTATGCCCAAATCGCCGGAAGATCCAATACGAACATTTTAGAGCGTTTATTTGTCAATCTGATGACAGTGCAGTGAATTCAGAAAGAGTTGAATGAATCTAACGGTGGTTATGAAAGTATTTGGAGTGATCACTATTGTGGGCCTCATTCTATGAAACATTAATAGGCTTCAATAGGAAAATGAAAGGAAGAGACGCCTTGCCAATACCTCATAAATAATGGACTGTTCCGGTTTGATCACAGTATTATTATGTCATTTTTCATCATATTTCGATTTCTGCTATGGTCGTACTACCAACCAAGTCTGCGGGGAGACCTAAGGCAGGTCGTGGCGTGTTGTTATGGCCCCATTTCATGTTTTTTCTATCTTCCCTATCATCCCTAGCGTTACATAGATAAAGTTTTCCTTAGTATGTGGGCTGTATTTAATAAGACAATTTTTTGTATATCTCTTAAGCTGGGGTTTCCAGGGATTCTTTCAATGTGTTGTTTTGTTCCATTTTTTATCATTCCAAGTGCACCTACTATCACTGGCACAACTCTTGTTTTCAATTTCCACATTTTTTCTAATTCAATTTCCAGGTCTTTATATTTTGACAGTTTTTCGAATTCCTTGGTTGCTATGTTACAATCCGCTAGACAAACCATATCAATTAATAGACAAGTTTTTTCTGGTTTTTAACAATAATGTCCGGTCTATTTGCTTCAATTTTTCTGTCAGTGTAGATGGTGTAATCCCATAGAATGGTGACATCTTCTATTTCTGTAACCGGTGCTGGGTGATGTTCATACCAGTGTTTGTTTATTATTATTATGTCATTTTTCATCATATTTCGATTTCTGCTTTGGTCTCACTACCAACCAAGTCTGCGGGGAGACCTAAGGCAGGTAGTGGCGTGTTGTTATGACTCCATTTCATGTTTTTCTATCTTCCCTATCATCCCCAGCATTACATAGATAAAGTTTTCCTTAGTGTGTGGGCTGTACTTGATAAGACAATTTTTTGTATATCTCTTAAGCTGGGGTTTCCAGGGATTCTTTCATTGTGTTGTTTTGTTCCATTTTTTATCATTCCTAGTGCACCTATTAATAATATTATTATCTTATAATATTGCATGTCCCTACATTTTTTTTCTTAGCACGTACATCACCTGCCATTACCTCATAAACAATGGACTATTCCATTTTGATCGCGTGGAAAGAAAGAAAATATGGTTGTTTTTAATTAGCAGCATATCAATATCTATGGATTTTTAATGCCAAAAGCTAAATATTTTGGACGCAATTTTTTTTTTTTTTAGATATTAATGGTTTTAGTGACATGATTGGGGAGAAGAGGTGGCAAGGTTATTTGCGCGTAGGGAAATATAAGAAAGTCAACGGGAATTGGAAAAGATATATCAGAGAAACTACATATATAGTGAGAAAATGAAAGAAAGAAAGAAAGAAAGAAAAAAAGAAAGAAAGAAGGCAAGAAAGAAGGCAAGTTCAAAATGTTTAACCCTTTGTTGCATATTGGTTACAACTGTAACCAATATGCAACAAGGAAAGTTAAACATTTTTAATTCGCTTTCTTTCTTTCTTTCTTTCTTTCTTTCTTTCTTTCTTTCTTAATAAGGTATTGGCAGAAGACGTTACCCCTTTGTTGCATATTGGTTACAATTGTAACCTTTCTCTAACCTTTGTTGCATATTGGTTACAACTGTAACCAATATGCAACAAAGGGGTAACGTCTTCTGCCAATACCTTAATAATAATGAATGAAAGAAAGAAAAACAGAAAGAAAGAAAGAAAGAAAGAAATTTTTTTTCAGCGCAGTCCTATTTCTTGTTACTTAAACTTTCCGATTATCAAAAACAATTTTGAAAAATTACAATATTTAAACAATTTGGGTGGGGGGGTCAGTTTCTCATACAACGTTAAAGTAAATCGATCCTCCATTTCAGACTACTCGCGTAGGGGTCGCTTTGTTTATGTTAATTTCGTTGTTTTTTATTTTTATTTTTTTTACTTTTTTCAGCGCAGTCCTATCGATTGTTATTGCACTGAAAAAAGTCCAAAAAATTTGATAATGAATAAATTTACAAGTGGCGTTAATGTCGTACCGGCGACTGGTTTCAAAATGGAGGCTCGATTTACTATAACGTTGTATGAGAAACTAAACCCCCAACATAAAATGTTTAAATATTGGAATTAAATTTTTTTTTTGTCAGTCGTAAAGCTAAGGGAGTAATCGATAGGACTGCGTTGAAAAAAAGTAAAAAAAAAAAAAAAAAAAAAAATGGAAAACAACGAAATTAAACGTTGTGGTAATCTTCTTCAGGTCTGCCGTTAATCCCTTTTTTTTTTTAATCATATCACTCCGAGCAAGGCGGTAACGCCACTGATGTGCAGGGGGCTACGTAATAGTGAAAAGATTGGAAAAGAGAAAGCCGGAAACCACATCCTAAACAGGGAACAAGGGATGAGCCTCTTAACCTGTTCAATAGACGTGGGTGGAGTGTGAACCGGGCGATAGATAGATCTATCTACTCCAATCAGAAAAAAAACAAAAAACAAAAAAAAACAAAACAAAAAAAACAAAACAAAACAAACGAACAAAAAAAATACGAGTAAAAGAAAAAGAAGAAAAGTCAAGTCAAAGCAACACCACAAAAGAGAAAAATGAAGATATGTTAAAAGCGTGCGTAAAGCATGTCGGGAATGTAAAGCATTTCTTACCCACGTCTTTCTCAATATTTTGTAATATGAAAGTGTCTCTTCTGTTCGCGAATTTTTCTTAGAATCACAGCATTTATTTTGGAAAAAAAAAGGGACCTGACATAATTCACTCGAAATGATTCGTGACCAAACTTTGACACATGTTGAGAATCTTCTCTAGATATTTTAAAATTGGCCTTAAACATCAACTTAAATCTTTTGACAAAAGTTGTAGAGGGGCATCTGTAGGGGAACAAACAAGGTTAAAAGGGGCACATTTTCCCATTTAAAAAAAAAAAATGAGATGGCAAGTATTTCCCCAGGGTTGGAAGTGGGAAAAGAAGACAACGAGCAAATGGAGGACTGTCGTTGAACAATGCATGTACAATGTGTCTTGGGTTTCTATGACTACCGACATGTCCCCGTTAGAATGAACAGAGAAGGCATTACGAGAGAGGGGATTAGGCTGAGAGGGTGTTGACAATAATGACAAAGTGCGGAATGGATAGACGGATGAATATGGACACGTAATGTCTGATGGGATCGATCCAAAATATTCTTTGCCCCGATCGGCAGGGGCTAGAAGGAATTTAACGACGCTAATGCAGGATTCTGACTACGGACGACTGCGACAGCCGGGCAAAAACGATGGCGGCAGAACCATGGTAGCCGTGGTGGAGGGCGAGCAGGATTCATATTTGGCAGGGTTAGGCATGTTTTACGCGTACAGGACGGTTTATGATTAAAAACAAACAAACAAAACAGACAAATAATAAAAAGGAGATGAAAAATTAAATTTGAATTTAATTATTGGAGATATTTTTAAGCTGTTGTCATTGATGCGTGATGATTTTGTAAGGAAAACAAATAGAAAACAGAGTGTCTCGGCAGCAAAAAATAATTAAAAAGATGAAAGAAGCAGACGTTACGTAAGGAGTGAAGAATTCGATTAGGGGATTTTGTTGGTATGAAAGAATCTAGCAAAAAGAATTAGGAACTGCGAGTGAATGTGGCATTAAGAATAAAAAAAAACAAAATGATTTTCATTTATTTTTCCTTTCGTCCATAACTGACAAGAATATGTCGTATCTATCTATCTATCTATCTATCTATCTATCTATCTATCTATCTATCTATCTATCTATCTATCTATCTATCTATCTCAGTCTGTTCCTGTCTACCTATATCAATTTGTTCATATCTATCTAAGTCTGTTCCTATCTACAAGTTTGTTCATATCTATCTATCTATCTATCTATCTATCTATCTATCTATCTATCTATCTATCTATCTATCTATCTATCACAGAAACCCAAACAAATGAATCTGACGATGCAGGTCATGATTCCAAAGTAATCACTTTCTGTCTCTTCAGGGAATCATTCTAGGAATCGATTTTGCCCCAAACTTCCAGTAGCCAACGGACGGCAGGCAGTAAAGTGGAGACTAGCATATCTTACTTTTTCCAAAACTTTCTAATAGTGTTTCTTCTCTTAGCTGAAATGAGAGAATCTATCTGAGGCCAGATCAAATGTCTGGAGCCGTCTTTAAGGAACATGATTACTAGCAATATAAAACGCCAATGATAAGCGGATCTCAAAATCTAAGACAAAACGAGTCGAAATGCTGACCCGGAGGATTGGACCTAAATTAACCGACACCGTGATTTATTTTGATGAAGATTCTTATTTTTGATTGTTCCAATACAATTTTTGGTTAGTGATTTTTTTCTACATGTAAAATTCAAAAATAATATATATATATATATATATATATATATATATATATATATATATATACTGACTGTTAAACATAAGAGACAATGAATGTCGATTACGTTAAATCAAGAACCCTTCTAAACATCGTATTTTGGCTTTAATTTCAGATGAAAAGAAAGACAAAAATTCTCCAACATTTGGATAATTTTTATTAAGTTGATTAATATTATGTCATGATTAAACAAAATAGACATTCATTGTCTCTTATATTTAACAGTATATGTTTAGAAAATTATCAGCTGCCTCGACACACTAAGTATATATATATATATATATATATATAGAGAGAGAGAGAGAGAGAGAGAGAGAGAGACACAGACACAGACAGACAGACAGAGTACTGAAATTAAATAAACTCCTTGAAATGTATTTAATTTCAGCCCACTCTCTCTAGGTACAAAAAGTAGAGAATAAACGTGCATCTGCCTTATAAAAGTGTGTTCATGCCTTTCCTAATGGAAATAATACAAAGTGGACGCAAACAATCTCCGCTGAAATTTCAACACAGTTCGCTGATTCTGTTTTATGCTTCCAATAATTTTGGACGCTACCTTGAAGGCCTAAGAGTGTAGCGGCGAAAACGTAATGACTGAAACAATAAAGATAAACATTTTCACCTGAATAATTAAAGGAATTACGATAATCTCTGAAGTTCAAGATTCCCAGTTCACTATTTTTCGCTAATCACTGAAGCTAAACTTAAAACTCTTATATCAGACCAACCAAAATCTATTCGATAAATAAAACAAAATGGGACTAACGTTTGTGCCAACTGAGCTAATACACATAGTTCATTGTCTTACGAAATCATAGCTATTTGAAAAGGTACATTGACGCTATTTTGCTTGTATATCTCTGCCGAGCGCGATTGGATAGAGGACCGCGAATATCCGGCTCCATACATATGTGCAGCCTGTGCTATTCGACACAGATTACTGCTTTACTATTTTCCTTTTCAAACGAGCGCCCCGTGGTCACCTACCTCCACGTCCACTGCTTACACAACACTGCCTTCTCTGCAGCAGCAGCAGCCGGCGAATAAATCTTCAAGCGGTCAGTTCTTTTTCCTTAGCGAGGGCGTCGTCTTCACAAACCAGGAAATCCCGAAATGCAATAATCATTAATAACTGTCTCCTTTCTTGCTCAAATTGCGACCCACTAGAATGGCTGGTCAGACGCCCGGTATAGTTAAGGAGAAGGGCATTAATCGCCACCCTTTCTCTGTCTATCCACTACTTATACCTACATCGGAAACGTGTATGTGTCTGTGTGTGTGTGTATGAGTATGAGAGAGAGAGAGTGAAAAAGAGAGAGTGAAAATGTGTGTGTGTGTGTGTAAGAGAGAGAGAGAGAGATCGGAGAATAAAAGAAGAAAGAAAATAAAAGCATCCTAGTTGTCCATTTATGATCAACCTTTGGGGAATTCACGAACCGTAATGGCCAACATTGATAAGAGACGGAATACGGTGGACATTGCTTTGCAATGAGAGACCAATTCAGTCCGAGCCATTTCGTTTTATGTTTGCCGATTCTTGTTAAACTGTATTTGAGATAACCTTTCATTTTGGAAGGCAGCATCGTGAAACGCGCCCCACTAACGTAACGGCGAGATTGTTACAAGAACAATAATTTAGCTCAATGGTTCGAAATTTGAGCAGGTCGTCAAGAGGTCTGGAGAACAGGGGCAAAAGTACTTTTGCATGAGTTAAAGTCATCGTAGAAAATAAAGAAGCTAAAAGAAAAAGAAAAATATTTTAAATGTAGATTTCTTTCTCTTTTTCTCTCTCTCATACACGCACAAACATATATATATATATATATATATATATATATATATATTACGGAAATTAACGAAGATTAACGAAACTTGGTTATAAACAACCGACAATTTGAAATGATTTGTGCGAACATCTACTTAAATACGAGTATCGATATAAAATAATGATCAAGCAAATTATTTCAAATTGTCGGTTGTTTTTAACCAACTTTCGTTAACCTTCGTTAATTTCCGTAACATGTTTACATTTGTTAACATTACGATGCTTTTCAGAGTAGATATGGTTGTTGCGATAGATCGAAAACTGTGTTATATAGGCTGGATTAAAACCTCGTTTGCACTAATGGTCATTCGTGGTTCAGAGGTCTAAGACGTGCCAGATGACATGGTAGCTTCCACTATGTGGATAGGGGTCGCAGGTTCGAATCTTGCCGAATGACTCACATTTTCGTAACAAAAAATTTATCGTAAATAATCAGGCCAGTAGATATCAATATATTATACTGTTTAATTAAAAACAGAATATCTACTTAAATACGAGTATCGATATAAAATAGTGTTCAAACAAATCATTTCATATAAGTATATACATATATATTTAGTGTATCGAGGCAGCAGATAATTTTCTACACATATACTGTTAAATATAAGAGACAATGAATGTTTATTATTTTAATCATGAGCCGTTCTAAACATCGTATTTGGCTTTAATGTCAGGGGAAAATAATGACAAAAATTCTCCAAAATTTGGATAATTTTTTATGAAGTTGGTTCTAAGCTTTCAACTCACATGAACCATCTTCAGAGAGGTTACAGGGACGTTAGCATAAAAACATCCACTATGAAAGATGATTTTATCTTGTGTTGACATAAAGGTTTGCTAAGCAACGATAACAGTTACTAAATAGCAAATGCAGTTCGTAAATTTGTAATGCGTTTCTCTGACGTCACGCAGCGTGAGAGCTGGAAATGTTAAAATAACCATATATTTAAATGCAATGTAATGTGTTATGACCAGATTTAAATATGATTTTATTAAGTGTGAGATGTTTTGATTTAACGTAGATGGCCTCCAATATCTGAAGGTTCTTTTTACTCTGTTTATGAGTGAATGAGTGAGGATTATTG
>JBBBDQ010001604.1:17500-22500 GCA_037127315.1 Ascarosepion bandense
CGTGAATGTGATTCCGCGAAAATCAAAGTAGATACACTTATAACATAATTGAACAAATGTATTTACTTATTATTATTATTATTATTTTCTTTGATTTTGTCATATACTCTTTCTTTTCTTGTTTCTAATCAGTGACCTGAGGTCAGGAATCTCAACAAGATTTTTTCACTCAATATTTTTGTAAGAAGTAAAAAAAACGACCTAAGAGCACACACATTCTAAACACAATGTGCGATGCCAAGTTGTCGTCTAAATGACGCCAAAATGAAAATAACTCCGACATTTTATTTTAACATGTATATTTACCAAAATCATTCAAAAATATCATGAAATACGAAAGAATAAATTTATTCAATAAAATCGTCATTGGCATCAACCACAATCTCCAGAATGTCTTGCAATTCTTCTGGACGGTCTCTTTGTTGAACTTGGTGAATGTTGCCATAATTCTTGCGTTCACTTCATCTTTGGTGTTTCAAGGAATTTTCTTAGTCTCTCGCTCAACCGCACCCCACGCATAATAACCAAGGGGGGTTGCAGTCTGGAGAGTTCGGTGGTCAGATGTAAGAAATTATGCGATTCAAGAAATTATTTATCGGCCACGAATATGTGTAGGTTGTGGGTCATGGTGCAGTGTTCAGTGTTTAACAAATGCAGGCGTTCTTTTCTTATCAGAGTAATTTTTCTTAGATGCTGCACATTCGTAATCACCGTTAAACTCATTTAACTCGTCGAATCCATTGCACTGTCCTCAAACAACCTAAAATGTTCATATTGAAGCTTCTGGCACGAATGCCAAGCAGTAAAGGATGCCGTTTCCAACTTTCTGGCTGAGTGAATTGCGTCATGTTGCTCTTTTTCTCACAAACGATGCCCAACTGACCCTACTTTACTGTGCAGTTAACAAAAAAAAAAAAAAAGCAAACACCCTTCATGCGCAAAATTTAAAATGTAAAATGGCCATAATTTATCCAACGATCCATGTAGATTAAAAACTTTGTAAGAAGTGAGCTTTATTTGTGGGTACATTTTTTTTGTTTCTTTAAATTATGGGAAATTATGGGCTACCAGAAATCACTTCAGTCAGTCTATCAGAAGCTTTTCCGTCAAACCGAGGGGTCTCACCAATAATGGAGTTATTGATGTCCTCATGTAGCACATGTTTGTGATTTCCACTTCCAGATCCTCGCATGTTGATAGTTTTTGAAGCTTTTCGAAGATGCATTACAATCTTCAGGGACTGTCATGTCAATAAGAAAGAACCTTCTGTTCTTGTGATCTTTGACCACGCTGTCCGGGCGATTAGTTTTGATTGTTCTGTCTGGGTGTATTGTAAAGTCTCATGAAAATTTTACAGGTTCTATGTCGGTAACTTGGTCTGGGTAATATTCATACCAATTTATTATTATTATTATTACTATTATTATTTTTTTTATTACTTCATATGGTGCGCACTGTAATTACAATCATTGTTTGCCTTAAACTATTATCTTCCAGAATTAGTCGATAAGACATTTTTTTTTGCAAAACAAAATCTTCGTTATTGTTGTGATATATATATATATATATATATATATATATATATATATATATATAGTCATCCGCAGACAGATCTGTTTCGCTGTATCACAGCTCATCAATACGGTTAGACTCCGATTGCTTCTAACCCAGGATTGAAACCCGACCGAATTGGCGTCAGTCGGCGATTCTACCTCAGGGCTACGGGCGTTCGGTAGAAGAAGGCAGACTTTTTAGCATGTATATTATCATTATACACGCCTAATAGCCAGAGTGTTCTAATTCATTACGTAATGAGCGATGCGTACATGCCAGGGTAGCTATTGTTTTTCAAAATCTACCATTCTTCCAGAGTGCTCAGTCAGGGTGTGAGAGCCTACTACTACTACTACTACTACTACTACTACTACACACACACACACACACACATATATATATATATATATATATATAGTAGGCCTCCGTCGGTCATAAGTAGCATCCTAGTTGTCTGTTTGACTGGAGCATCGGCGTCTGTGACTGTAGAAACCGATGCGGGAGTGACAGTCTTTGTTTCAGAGGCTGCTTTATGTTTTGTTTCTGGACTGTCGGAGCTGTCATTTTGCATCCTACGAATCCGCCTCTCCGTGGCGACTTGTGTTAGTTGCTCCTCCCTTGTTTTGAGTTGTTGGGCCAGGGTTCCTCTCCATTTGAACCGATTGATTGCTAGGCTCTCCCATGACTCCGTGTTGATGCCCACAGCTTTTATATCACGTTTATGATGTCACGATACCGCAGTTGTGGCCTAAGTGGATCTTCCTCCAGAGGCCAGCTCTCCATACCGGAGGTCTTTTGGAGTGCGACCGTCTAGCATTCGGTGGATATGGCCTAGCCAGCGAAGTCTGCGCTGTTTAAGGAATGTGAACATGGTAGGTAGACCGGCTCGAGACAGGACCTCAGTGTCGAGCACCTTGTCTTGCCATGAGATTCCCAATATACATTGGATACTTCTCGCGTGAAAGTTGTTCAGACACCTCTCTTAACTGGCGAACGCGGTCCATGTCTCATTGGCAGTGATATATATATATAGGAGAAACTACTAAAAAGATGTTAAAAGTGTATTTTTTACGTATTTATTTACATATTTATATATATATATATATATATATATATATATATATATATATATATATCATAATAGAAATAAATACTGTAAAAAAAATACACTTTTAACTTATAACTTTTTAGTAGTTTTTCCTATACATATTAAGACAGTATACGTGGTTTATCATTATGCTATATATATATATATATATATATATATATATATATATGGGAAAACATATACATTTGTAGATATCAAAAGAATTTTATAAAAACTTATGACAAATGAGAGAATTTCTTTCAAAGAGAAAGCAATTTAATTAGGCGAAAGTCTATAGAAACTGCTTTAGTCGCTTGATCATACACAGAAAATATATGTTAAGCTTCTTAAAAAGTTTCAGCCTTCTTGGCAGATCGCAATGAAGGATATTCAATAACAAATGTGATGGAAAGAAAAATAAAAATAAAAGTAAGTAAAATTAAATAAAATAGGATATATACCCCAAAACACATATTAAAAATTTAGATTTTAAACGTCGTGTGCATATGTAATCCTATCAGCTCAAACACCACCAATGAATTCCTAAAAGACAAAACACGTCATATGAACATTTCTATATTTTATCATAAATTTTTCTACTATATATATATATATATATATATATAGATATAATTAAATTTGTTTTATTATTTAAAATTAATTTATATTGCGACACGGAAATTTTAATGTTTTGAGATTTAAACCTTTTATCTCGTCATCAGGCGATATTCAATAAATTTGTTAAAAAATTCAGCAAATTTATTGAGCATCGCCTGATGACGAGATAAAAGCTTTAAATCTCAAATCATTAAAATTTCCGTGTCACAGTTTATATTAAATTAATATTAAATAATAAAAAATAAATTATATTACGCTCTAAGACCCCCGTTGTAATGAGCGCTTTTTAAAAAGGTGAATACCAGAGAACTCTGGATTCTAACTCTTGGTTCGCAACATCTGGATATATATATATATATATATATATATATATATATATATATATATATATATATTAGTCGTCCACATACAAGCCCGTTTCGCTGTATCACAGCTCATCAGTGTGACTAGACATATTCACTTGCTTCTGGCCGGGATCGCTTCTGGCCGGGATCGAAAATCGACCGATTTGGTGTTAGTCGGAGTCTCTACTCCCTAAGCCATCGGCGCATGGGGCGAGAGAAGAGAAATTTTAACGTCTTGTATATAAGCAGTGTATACAGACGCCAGTCACCGAGAGAACTCAATTCATTTTTGAAGAGTCACGCATTATAGCCGAAGTGGAAACTTGCACAGTCTACATATTTTGCCATCTATGTAAGGTTTTGCTGTTTTCACTATACTCCACGTGATGCCTGGGTCTTTTTCATGATTTAATTTCAATTTCCACACGTAGCTAGCCTATTTTGTACAACTTTTAAAGTTTTCTATTTTAAATGTAGACTTGTGATTGAACCACCTATATATATTTGGGATCGACCAAAGACACCTTTAGGACAAAAAACAAAACAAAAAAAAAAACAAAAAAAACGGTAAACGGTAAACGGTAATATCAGTTATTGCAAATCGCCTGAAGACACCACTCATGGTAGAAACCTAAGTCGCGTAATAACTCGTTTACAAATGAAGGATATATATATATATATATATATATATATATATATATATATATATATATAGTCATTAATCTATTATACTTTAGAACATGTACAAACTACAATCTACTACAAAATTGCAGATTTTCTTTTGACATTGTGAGAACAATGTCTCATCAGGTAGTTAAGAATAATGGTAACCGAGGAAAGAAAAAGTATAGTTAAATAAAGAAAACAAGAGGAATGCATTCATATATATATATATATATATATATATCAGAGACAATGAATGTCTATTATGCTTAATCATGAGCCGTTCTAAACATCGTATTTTGGCTTTAATTTCAGGTGAAAATACAGACGAAAATTCTCAAACATTTGGATAATTTTTTATTAAGTTGGTTCTAAGTTTTCGCCTCACATGACCCATCTTCAAATTATCCAGATGTTGGAGAATTTTTGTCTTTATTTTCACCTGAAATTAAGGCCAAAATACGATATTTAGAACGGCTCATGATTAAACATAATTAACATTCATTGTCTCTTATGTTTAACAGTATATGCTTAGAAAATTATTTGCTGCCTCGATACACTATATATATATATATATATATATATATGTATATATATGTGTGTGTGTGTGTGTGTGTGTGTGTGTGTGTGCTTACATTGTATATAACTCTCTAAAATCCGCTTTTCTCTACTGATCGCATATATCTCAGAGGTAGAATTACCGACTGATATCATTGCAGTCGGGTTTCAATTCT
>JBBBDQ010001604.1:27500-140000 GCA_037127315.1 Ascarosepion bandense
TATCTATCTATCTATCTATCTATCTATCTATCTATCTATCCCAGTCTGTTCATATCTATCTATCTATCTATCTATCTATCTATCTATCTATCTATCTATCTATCCCAGTCTGTTCATATCTATCTATCTATCTATCTATCTATCTATCTATCTATCTATTTCATTCTGTTCATATCTATCTATCTATCTATCTATCTATCTATCTATCTATCTATCTATCTATCTATCTATCTATTTCATTCTGTTCATATCTATCTATCTATCTATCTATCTATCTATCTATCTATCTATCTGCGTCATATATAATCCAAATAGCTTTGTGCTTCAAATAGACGTGACAGATGGATTATTCTTATGGAGAAAAAATCTACCCAGGACATCTTTATCTCCACCCATTATCTATTTTTTAAAAATCATTTCACCCCAAGCAACGCATTCCACTGCCACTATTGCGCAGGGGTTACGTAGGGGAACGTGATCAGAAAGAGTGGTTAGTTATAGGAAATGTCGGAAGAAGGGTGGTAGACGGATGAGGATACCGAGGATGGGGGTTGGGTAGATGGGGAGAGTGTTTAAGGAAATGGATGCGAGTTAGTGTGATAGATGCCTATTGACCTTACATTTAAATTCCTGGAGATTGTAGCTGTCGGGAAGCAAGTATTTGGAAGGGAATTCCACAGGCGGGAAGTGCGAGAAAAAAGCTGTTAGAGTAGAAATTGCGGTTACATTTTATCGTTTTCACTGTAAAAGGGTGAGACCTCGTTGCTAATCTAGTATCTCGTGCAAATTCGTACCTAGGGGGCACCAGTGTTCTAAGTTCATCGGAGCAGAAGCTATTTATAGAAGAGGCACAGGGAAGCCACATAACGCCAGTAAGAAAGTGACTGCAGGCGCGCTACCAAGTCGGCATCGATCATATTACAGATTCTACGCTGTATTTTCTCAAGGATCCCGAGGAGAATAGCAGAGGCACCCGACCAGATATGGCAGCAGTATTCAATACACGGACGGATGGTAGATTTATAGATGTGCAGGATGGACTCAAGCGGGAAAAGCTTCCGGGTCCTGCACAGAGAACCGACTTTCATAGCAGCGGATTTAGCAATGGATTCGATTTAGTCATTCCACTTGAGGTCCTCTGAGTGTGTGAGGCCAAGGAGGCGTACTGTTTTACTCTCAGGTAGGCAGGCCTGGTCCATGCTAATGGGAGGTAGGAGCGATTGTCTATGATGGTTGATAGCAGCTTCGTTTTGGAAGTATTAAAATTTACGAACCATTTCTTACCCAAGTCCATCACAGATTGGAGGTCCTTCTCAAGTTTGGCAGCGAGGTTCGCTTTATCGCCCACACCGGATTTTTGATTGAGGCAAGAGTAAAATGTGGTGACATCGGCGTACATGCCTACTTGGGATCTTATAACATCGTGGAGATTGTTAATGTAGATCAGAAAGAGCGTAGGACCTAAGATAGAGCCTTGAGGGACACCTGCGTTTGTATGGTAGTTTTGTTAGGTATGTCCGTTTAATACTACCTTCAATGTGTGATTAGAGAGGAATGACTGGATTAGGTCAAACAAATGTCCAGTTATATAGTAAAATTCGCCAACGCAATGCGCGAGAGCCTTTTAATGTAGATGATTACTTTTAAAATGGTTATTATGAATGAGATATGAATGAGATATATGATATGAATGAAAGCGGAGGTGGTAAGAATAATAATATGAGGATAAGGTGGATTGATAGCGATTGACCCTTCACCATGTTTCAAGCGGTTCAACGAAATAATCGAATAGACGCCCCTGCTGCTCTCCTTGGGCTTCTTGACAAAATACAAAGGAGGATCTGTAACGTGGTTGATACTGACTTGGCAGACCGGCTGCAACCACTCTCTCCCCGGCGTGTTGTGGCTTCCCTGTGCCTCTTCTACAAGTACTTTCATGGCTTCTGCTCCGATGAACTTAGAGCACTGGTGCCGCCTAAGCACGAATTTACACGAGATACTAGATTAGCAACTAGGTCCCACCCTTTTACAGTTAAACAGATAAGATGTAACCGTAATTTCTACTCCAACAGTTTCTGTCTGCTTTCCCGACAGCTACAATCTCCAGGTATTTAAATGTAGGGTCAATAGACCCCCCCTATCACTCTAACTCCCAATTATTCTCAGAACACACTCATCTACCCGACCCTCATTCTCGGTATCCCTACCCGCCTATCACTCACCCTCTGACATTTCCTATATTTAACCATTCTCGGTATCCCTACCCGCCTATCACCCATCCTCTGACATTTCCTATATTTAACCATTCTCGGTATCCCTACCCGCTTATCACCCACCCTCTGACATTTCCTATATTTAATCATCCTTTCTCCACTCTATGTAGCCCCCTGCGCAGTAGTGGCAGTGACATGCCTCGGTCGGGGTGAAACGCTTATTAAAAAAAAAAAAAGATTTTAAATTTGCGTAATTGATCATTTTTTTTTCTTATTAAATGGAACACAATATTATATTGCCTCGGACCTTGTGGCATTGTCAGTGTAGTGAGAAATCGAATGCAGGTATAACTTATCTAAAGCTTTATTCAGCTAAGCTGGACTTCATTAAAGAATTATTCTATAGCTAGCTGCTCATTCCAAGGAATACCTGTCTACTACGGCGGCTAGTTAATCCCCGTATACACCAGCTCAGGCAAATTTGTGCTTGTCCAACACCCACAGAGCCCACCTGTTTATACTGCAATTATGCTAAGCGGACCTTAGTTACAGTTTCTGGGAGAGAGCGCGTTATCTAGCGTGAAAAAATGTCTGAACAAGACTAGGACGATGAAACCTCGGTCACGATGACTTGTGACTTCGTGTTGGCATAACCATTTCCCCTCACACTGTGATCACCTCCTCCAGACCGATTATATTATCTAGTCATTTTCCTGATAAGTCGACCATGGTGAGATTTGAACTTGGGCTTCATGGTCAGAACACGAAACTTCTAACACGCGCCCAAAAGAATCCATAAAGAATTATTACATTATACGTATTAGGGGAGATAATCCATACGACAGTCAGCTACCAAAGAGAATGGGGAAAAAAGGCCCCTCTTAATGATGCCTCTCTACAGTAGGTCGATTTCTACAATTTAGTATTATTCCTCAAAGAGGATTAACGTTACATTATGAAGCCAAATGCAGTTTAACAATAATGTTATCCTGTGAGACACGTTTTCTACCCTTGCTATTTTAAATTCATTTCAACCCAAGCGGCATCGCTACTAGCGTGCAAGGGGGCTACAGTGAGGGAAAACGCTGGATAGAGAGGGTATTGAAGAATGGAAATAAGATGAACCGGATTCACGAAGATAGAAGATGGCAATTGATGTTTAAGGTTTTGGAAATTATAATGCTGAACAATAGCATCAAAGATGAAGGAAAAACATGAAGCAACTGAAATGTGGTTCTACAGAAGGATGCTGTGAATATCATGGATCGAGCATGTGAGCAATGATGAAGTCTTGGAAATGATGGAAACAAAAAGGAAATTAATACTGAGCATCAGAAAGAGACAACTGAAGTTCCTGGGACACGCAATGAGGAAAGAGGGCTTGGAGAATCTGATACTAACAGGCCAGATAGAAGGAAAAAGAGACATGAGAAAAGCAACGGAGAACATATTTGAAGGACCTAATCAGATGGATGATGGAACGAGGATTTGTAACAGAAGGCGTGCTCAGAGCCTCCAGTGATAGGGAAACGTAGAAAGCCATGATCGCCTACGTCCTGAAGGGACAGGGCACATAGAAGAAGAAGTTATCAAGGAAGCAAGTAAACGGAAGGGAGTTTCACAAGCGGGAAGTGAGAGGAAAGAAACAATTCGAGTAGAAGTGGCGGTTGCATTTAACTATTTCAACAGTAAAAGGGTGGTACCTATGTGTTGTGGAGTAGTTTTCGCACTGAAGGTTATCATCGTGCTATGTCGATTGCTAATCGACTTAACGCACCCAAAATGTTAGGAACTTTGTAATATTCCACTGAAAGCCGACTCTTTAGTATTTGGCTAACTGCCGACTAATATCAACTGCCTTAGTCCAACTATGTCCAAACTGGAACTAACTAATAGTTCTACTGAATTCCAGTGGAACTCTGAAGAACTCTCTAGAACTTCTAAGAATTATGAACTTCTCAAGAACTTCTCGAGTTAACTTCCTGTTAACTCTTATTATTATAGGAGGGAGAGTCCGTTATCTGAGGAATAGGTGTGTTTCACCATAACACTGGGTGCCAATCTAGCAGTACATATAAATACATGTTGCTGGGGTTCAAGGAAAAAAACATTTCGGAGAAGCTGTCATGAAAATATTTGTAGAAAGGACATAGAGAAGCCATGTCACGTCGGTGAGAAAGAGACTGAAAACGAGTCTGATTACATTTACTGTTAGTAGGATCGGTCTTTTATGTACTTTTTGCAAAAACAAAACAAAAAAAAAGTAAAAATAAAAAATAAAGGAGATCCCTTTCCTCACAAGAAATCAGATTAGTGATGATCCAATGAGTTCATGTTGTTTTTGAATAGCCGTCAGAATTTGCCGATTATAGATGAACCCCAAGTAACACGAAACGAAGTATTTCATTATATTAGTCGGCTACAATTCCTTGCTTCTTTCCGTAATTAATTAATAGACAAGACATCAAATAATGACTGACACGCGTGTCTTATTTTTCAAGACTAACACTAGTCTTTCTGACTCAACTTCCTCTTCTATTTAAATATTTTTTTTTAAAGAACGGTGCTTTAGTGATCACTATAGACAATAATCGGAGATTTTAATCAGTCTTTAAGATTTTTTTCAAAGCCAATTAGATTTTATACGATTTCACAAACAGAAAAGAAATAAATACAACAATCGTGCTTATTATAATTGATGATATTTCAAAACTAAAATAGCGAGAAAAAAGAGAGCCGTGTTCCAATTTCCTGTAGCGATTAATATCATTATTTAGGTCAGTGTGTGACACTACTTCTCTGTTTGTCAAGTGAATCTAATATGAAGAGCCGAAACCCGCTGGAAGCAAATAAGAAAATCACGAGGGAAAAGAAAGAAAGAAAGAAAGAAAGAAAGAAAAAGCAAATAAAAGTCATATGAAATCAAATATTGAGTGGTCTTGCTAATGTCGGCAAAACTTTAACATCACTAATTGAAATCTGACTCTACCCACTAATAAAAAAAGATAAAAAAAAATGATAACGACATTCAAAATATTAAGACTCCCTGTCTTTCACTCTTATTTTTAAAAAAACTTTTTTCCAATAAGCGATTTTTGGATCGCTTCAGTTTCTTTATTCCATAGCTTGTTTTTTTAAGAGAGTCCCATTAAAAATATGTGTCATAAGGGAGCTCACTGGTTAAAATATTTAACTGGGAAAAAAGAACTATAGTTCTCGATATTTTGCGGACGAATTCATTTAAAACTTTATTGCTGTTAACTTTTTCTTACAACGATTTGGATTTCTCCAAAATTAGAGTTTGTATAATATAAGCGTTGAAATGGCTGCCTGGTTAACCCTCTAGGACCATTCGTATCATATTTGATACAGTATGAAAACAAGCCTTGAAAGAAATATTTTCCTGAAAAATTTTTTTAGAGAAATATTTTATAAATTTCAAATGAAAGCAGTACTGACTGCTCAGTCAATGAATACCAAATGTTTCCTTATAGGGAAATACCAAATGTTTCCTTATAGGGAAATACTGTATCAAATATGATACGAATGGCCCTAGAGGGTTAATAAGTATCGTTATAATATTAGTTCTTTGTTCATCAGAAATACAGGAAGCGATGCGTGTTTGGTTTAGATTTGAGACAAGAAAGATGGCGAGGTCACCCCAGGGATAGTGAAGTTTGTGGAAATTTATGATGTTCTTTTTTAGGAGGGGTTTTTTGAATAACTTTTCGACTGTGGTAATCTTTATTCAATATATCATCTTTTTAATGTTTCATACCCCCTTCAGGACGTAGGCGATAATGGCTAACCACAATTTCCTGTTATTTGTAACTCTTAATAAATTTTAGTATTTCTGTTACATCTCCTAAATCTTGTCCTGACATCCATCTACTCAAACTCACTAAGTTTGTCATGCCTGTTTTCCTCTGCCCCTCTAATATATCCTGTGAGTATCAGATTTTCCAAGCCCTCTTTCCTCATGACGTTATGGATGAACAAAAGAATCATATTGAAGTTTCGAAGACATGAGTGTATGTATAACGGTTTCACAAAGTTTGACATCAGCAGAAAAATGTATACAAATATTTCGTACGTATAATTATTATTTTATAGGCATTATAAATATTTTATACGAGTGTATCCCTGCCGTCAAAAATGAGGGCAGCATATTTAAGATGATTATATATATATATAAATACACAACGGTTATTATCAAAATAGAGAGGGTATATAGATATATATTCTTCACTACGCGACAACGGAATTTCTGAAAAGAAAAATCTAATCTTAACTTATTTATAAATGGAACTTTAACTGTGTGTGTGTATGTGTGTGTGTGTCTCTGTGTGTGTGTGTCTGTGTGTGTGTGTCTCTGTGTGTGTGTGTGTCCGTTACCTATAGACACCCAAACGGGTGAACCGATTTTCTTGAAAATTTACACAGTTGTACTATATATATATATATATATATATATATATATATATAAAAGGCAAGATGTTTGTGTGTGTGTGTCTGTTTATCTGCCTGCCTGTATGTCTGTATTTTTTTCAGCTCTTATACTTTAGTTTTTGCTTCGGGTTTGGCTCTAAGTAGGTATAATTGTAGTTCTTAGTCTCAGCCATGATACCATTTACTTAGAGGAATTATTTAGCCTTCAAAATTCAGTTTACGACGAAAAAAACTTATTTGATATCGACACCAGGAAATCAAAATTTGATTTACATCCATTCATTTTTCTTTCAGTCTACGATTTCGCTTTTACTGGAAACAACTATTGCTTTTTAGTCTTTCGTGTCAACGTCCAAAGAGTCCGAGCTCCAGGACCATGGATTAGTTTTAAAGCTTTCATTACACCCGAGCAACGCCGGGCTACACTGCTAGTAATTATATACAAATAAGACACGTAATGAACAAACACAAGAGCTTTCATAACTCGTAATAAAGTTTAATAACTGGTAGTTTCGAGAATTAAAAGTACATTGCGACACTGAAATTTCTATGTTTCAAGATTTCTATCTCGTCATCAGGCAATGCTGGATGTTTGTTGTGCTAATGATTTACATTTAAATAGAAAAAAAAACAATCGGTTTGCTATTTATGTATGTGGGAAGATATAAAATTTATGTGTGTTCCTTTTAACCAATTAGAATAAAGATTCACTTTGAAATTTGGCCAGTGGCTTCTAATTTTAGGGAATACATACTTTCTTTTTTTCCTCTCTAACGGTCAAAGTGTCAACCTACTTTTAATGTAATTGTCTTTTTCTTTTTTATTTTTATTTTTCTTCTTATTACTTCTCACTATATCCTATTACTTTGATGTTTCCATTCTTGTATCAAAAATGTCCTTTTTGCTTGCTCCATATTTTGACCTCTTCTCATAGAAAATAGGAAAGAGATGAAGAAATAATGAAAACATTTTATATTTTTATTCAAACTTAAATGGGCTTCTGAGTAAATTTACTATTTTTATCAGTACGTATTTAACTAAATTTTTTTTTCAAAACCTTTAATTTATAAATAACATTTTTATTTTTTATTCTAATTTATTTCCTGCTATCATTATCCCATCTTTCTAATATTTATTTATTGTATAAAATTTTATATACCAAATTACTTATTTTAATATCTAGTCAGTTACTATTTTCCTTAAGCAAATTATTCGGTATATGCATGTTAGTTAATATAAAGTATTTCTTTATTTTTTATTTTTTTATCCATATTATGAGGTGAACATTTTGCAGTGTCTACATATGACATTTATTTCATTACGTTAATTTAATAGATTTTTTTTTCTTAAGTGATTTAATAATATATAATTTTTCGTATAGACACAACGGGCATGGGTCGTTTTTAAGACTTACATGTTTTAGCTTCTTTTAGAATTTTCCACTTTTATGCGGGCGTTTTATTTTTTGATACCAATGATATCGCCCGGTTCACACTCCAACCACGTCTATTGAACAGGTGAAGAGGCTCATCCCTTGTTTCCTGGTTAGGATGTGGTTTCCGGTTTTCTCTTTTCCAATGTTTTCACTCTCACGTAGCCCCCTGCGCATCAGTGGCGTTTTCGCCCTGCTTGGGGGTGATATGATTAAAAAAAAATATCGATAGGGATGTTCTATTTCTGTACACACACACACACACACACACACACACACACACACACACACACACACACACATATATATACTCATATATACATATATATATACATATATATATATATATATATATATATATATATATACTCAATGGTCTTTATTATAACAGGGAGGATATAAAAATATACTGCAAACATCGACTCAAAATGTTTGAAGCTATAATTAAGCAAAAGAAATAATCGGCAATAAAGAAAATATCTTTAATTACCGGAGACACCATTTTAAAAGGTGTATAAAATATTTAAAATGCGTATAAAATAATTTAAATCTGTTAAAATTATTTAATACATTCATTTCAGGTCTTGTCAAGTTCTGCAAAACCGTTCTCTACATGACGTCACATATAAGATTATATTTAAATTTTTCACACACACACACACACACACACACACACACACACACACACATATATATATATATATATATATACATATACATATATACAAACAATAAGGAAATAAATCAACATTGCATGGTGACTGGGAATTTTATACAAAAAAAACAACAACTGATAAACAACTAGCATTTTCAACAGATCACTAAAGGCACTTGAGGTTTTGCACGCCACGTAACGTTTTTAGGTGCGTTATTTTGTTAAATATTCCAAGGAATATCTCATGATGAATTGATAATTCAAGTAACGGGTCATTAGCAGATCTCTAATATCTCTCAAGGGTTACAAGAACATATCATCATAAAGTGCTGGGGCAATCAGATTGTTAAACGTCCCTTGAAAAATCTCATTATGAACAATCAACATTGTTAGTGCGTCATTGGGGGTGTCGAAACGAACTACTCACAAGAGGCTTAAGAGATCATCTATCACTCACGTTGGCTTGGATATCTCAAGACTTTTTTTTTTTGCTTCTATTCAAGATTCTTCTGTTTTTCAGGCTTCAGTTCGGATTCGGTGCCATTGTTCCGACCAGCGGTCCACTCATCATGCGATTCCAGTCGTTCCAAAGGAAGTCGCTCGTCTCTGGGACACCGGCACCTTTCACATTCTATCGATCGGTTCCTCTAATGTCACCCTGATCAGTTTGGCCTTTCTTCCCTTTCTTTGTAGCCCACAATACACCCGGTTTTGCTTTTCTTAAGATATAGCAACGAAAGGAGTAGTGAGAACGCGTGTGGTCCTAAAAATATAAATCTAAAAAATATTTTTTTCATTATTTGAAGAAATCATAGAAGAATAAGGAGAGAGAGAGAGAGAGAGAGAGAGAGAGAGAGAGAGAGAGAGAGAGAGAAAAAAGGAAGAGTGAGAGAGAGAAACAAAGGGGGTTGGTTTAATGACTCATCTTTTCCGTGTTTTTTTCCCTTATTGCTTTTGTTATATTCTTTTCCTAATGAAGAGTTGGTCGCTTGTGCAAATGCACACTGTGTTTTTTCTTTCATTTTTTTTATACTTTTATGATCATGCGTATGTGCAAGATGACAAACCAGTATTTGTGAAATCGTGTATGCATGCAGACGCGTGAAATTAGAGTGTGAGTTTATACGCATGCGTACGCCTGTGGTTGTGTTCCCGCGTTTATTCACGTATGCATATATTTACGACTTGGAACGTGAATAACTCAGCGTCTTTCTGTTTATACTTAAGTGCTTTTATCTGAGTTATATTTTTTTAAAGTTATGTCTGTTCAGGACGTAAGCTATGACGGTCCTCCACAGTTTTCTTTTATTTGATATCTGTGAATTACTACATTTTTTTTTAAAAAGTTAGTGAAGTTGTTTACAGTTGATCTTTTCCAGAATTTGAATTCAGAATTGCTGTTCTAGACTGGCAGCAGCCAGAGCCCAATATGTTCTGCTATTTAGCCCATAGATGGGGAGATAAATATGAATTATAAGGACATTAGTATGAAAGCGAATGCACTTTACCAGGATGGAATTTGAACCCAGCTAGCTGGTTTCACTTTTTGCGCCGTTATGAAAAATGTAGTTTGGCACAAAAACAAGATAGGATGAATACATGTAAGAAGATGGTGTGGCGCTAAATTTCGAATATAGTCAACTGATGCCACTCGTAACTATCCAGTTATCACTAGCACCAACCAAGCCCATTTTATTGTCCCGATCTGTTTGCGTCACGTGTTTATATTTCGTTGAGTAAGAGTGTTGGTTGGCTGGTTGTCTCGTTTTCTAAAACTTATCATGTCTTTGCAGTTTATTTCAAGCCAAAAAAATATATTTTTTAAGTTGTAACAATATTTTTTTTACATAATAATGGTTTAATGAGGCACGTCTTACTAATTAATCCATAGCTGAGGGACGAATAGCTGGATACATACTTTATTTCTGCATTTGCGTGTAAATCAATATATCAAACCCAACGGGAATTCAAACTGTCATGGCGGCATCACCCATTAAACGTAATGAACTCTTCCAACCATTACATATACCTCACCTCACACGAGCTAAGAGTAGATAGCCTGAGTAAGTAGCCTGAGGAGAGCGCCCTGAACATAGCCGAGAGTTGTCTACGAACACTGCTACCGTAACGACTATTACGACCCCCAGTCGAATTATAGTTTTACACATTAACCCGTATTATTGTTCTACTAACAAAGTTCCAAGTGTTGTATTTTGTCGTGTTTAATATATATTCGTTATTTTGGCTGTTTTTGTATTTTTTTAATCGTATCACCCCGAGCAAGGCGGTAACGCCACTGATGTGCAGGGGGCTACATAAGAGTAAAAAGATTAGGGGGCTACATAAGAGTAAAAAAAATAGATAGAAGGAAAGTGAAGAGAAAGAAGAACCAGTTAGAAAAGAGCAAGAGAAGGATGGGAACACAGGTGTGATGACAGTTGCAAAGGTGGAGACAAAAGAAAGGATATACAGGGTGGTGTAGAAAGAACTAGAGTCAAGTGATTAAGAGATGAGTATTGATATTGCATTTAAATTCCTAGTTCTTGCTGGACCTTTTACCGGGTCCACGACACAAACTTAGCTCTCCTATAGAATCATTAGAAGAGTTTTCTCTAGTATAGAATTCTTCATAACAGATAGATCCCTGAAGGTAGATATTAACGGCCGATCACAGGGGTCACTTCTCGGAACAAACATCTTTCTGATTTATATAAATGATCTACTTAACATACTCCGATCATTTGTAAATATCTACGCCGATGATACGACGATGTACAGGTGCACCTCTAAACGTTTTGACGATCAAGAGATTGACAGCTGGCCTCTCTTCCGATCACTAACTTCCCAGTGGGGGGTAAAACTGGTTGGTTACATGCAATGCCTCCAAAGCCAAAGTGGTTACAGCCCATCATCACCGACCAGACTCCGAAATAACACTCTTCACGATGAACCGATATCCTCTAGAGGAAGCCTCGTGCATTGAGAGGATATTGGGTCTCAGACTCACACTCGACCTCAAGTGGAATTCTTATATACGATCCATCGTTAAAATTGCTGGTAAAATGATCGGCTTCCTATATCGCTCTACTACCTTGGTTCCCAACCAGAAGTCCATGAATCCCTAGGGGTTCATGAAAGAACTTCAAGGGGTCCAAAAAATTCTAATTCGTACCGGCGTATACTCATAATTTGCTAGATGTGCGGCGCACACCCTATAATTTTATCCATAGTTTCAAACTTGCTTTCTTCTACTTGCAAGATGCTTCTTCCCATTAGCAGTGCAAATCTTGACGTTATAAATAAGATGAATGAAATATCATATACAGTTGTGTCAAATGAAGCTTAATTTTTAATATATAATGTAGCTTATGTTTTAATATAGAGTAAAATACTTTGTTTCAATGAATAAAAAGTTTCATTCACTTCTGTTTTGGGATGTTTTAATGTTTTTCTTTTTCATACATGTGTTTCGTTTATAGAGATTTTATGTTTTCTTTTATTCAGACATTCACTCGTAAGCTCAAAAATAAAGCCCCTTTCTAAAGATAGTTTTTGTATACAATGCCTACAACTATAACAATGTTAACATAACATTTTTACTAGGTGTTTCACTTAAATAAAGGAGGGCTGAATGAAATGTTTTTTTGATTTTATATGAGTAAGTTTAGAGCTTAATCAGCACAATAACGCAAGGCATTTTACATGAATATATTTTCTTACAGAAAAATCTTTTATTTTTGCTGGTTTAACTTTTTCTGTTGTAGGGGTCCACAGGGTGTCCACAAGGGGTCCACAAGTGAATAAGTGACTGGAAAGAGGGGAACGGGACAAAAAGGTTGGGAACCACTGATCTAGTAGGTACCTCAGTCCTCACGCTGTCCTTTATAAGAGCCAGATCAGGCTGCCTAGACATTACTTTCGAGTCTTGACAAAGTGCAAAATCGTCCTCGAAGCGTTGTTGGAGAAGAATTATTTTCGACCCTCCAACCGATCTCTCTCACAGACTGGATGTAGCAAGTCTCTCACTGCTCTATCGCTACCGTCATGGAAAGTACTCGGAAAAAACTGCATCACCTGGTTCCACTAGGTCTGACATTCACGGCTAGGACCCGACAGACTCTTTACATCGTAGTAAACCACCAACACACCCTCCGTATTCTTTCGCTGAGAAGATTATTCGACTCAAACAGCTTCTCCCGCGAACCACGGCCCTATGGAGCAAACTCCCAAGTGGGTGTTTCCTCCATCACTACAGTTTTTACCTGTTCAAGTCTAGAATCAATCGTTAACTTCTTCTCTTACCCATTTAAACTAAACCCTAACATAACCCTCTATCTTGTGTACTGAACTATATGTGTGACAGTTGCAATATTGTGTAGATGTTTAGATTTATATGTGTTTAGGTATTGACGTTCATAGGCACTAATTTTTCTGTACAAATCTACAAAGAATTATTTTCCGTTACTTCTATGCTCTGATGAGCTTTTCTCATGAATTTTAAGTATGCAACTGGATTGTCAATTAGGTCTCATCGTTTTACAGTTAAACTATGTTCTTGTGCAAATTAACTAAAAAAAGTTCTTTAGTTTCATTTTCTTTCACCATCTGGTCAGTTTTAGACCCACTGGAGTGACAGGGTGTAATCGATTTCTGTTTTTTCCTCACATTAGGTCATTTGCAGTGGTTTGCAGTAATATGAATGTCTTTTTTTGGGTGTTTGATGAAATGTGTTTGACATTGAAAAATATTGCGTCATCCGTGATTGCATTGTCTCGATTGTCGATTAGTTGTCCTACGGTCATTGTCTGCGATGGACCTTACTCCAAGGAAGCGCACAAAAATTGTAACGCTGTATAAACACACTTGCAAGCCTTACAGAGAGATCGTGGATATTGGTCGTGTCAGCCTTTCAACTGTCAGTCGTGTTATCAAGAAAAGTGCGAAAGATCCTAGCATGACATTATTCATTTTGTTTCAATTTTCACACGGGTGCAGCTAGATGCAACCGCCACTTTTGTTCTATTAGTTTCTTTTCTCGCGCTTATTACCCGTGGAACTTCCTTCCGATTCCTTTCTCCCCTGATAACTACAATCGTCAAAAACTAAAATGCAACTTTCATCTATGTTGCATCGTCGAGATAGTAAACAATACACGAATGATAAAATATCTTATTCGGTAGATACAATATAATGGTCCGTCGTAGATCGCAACAATATGGGTGGTTGAGTTAGCAAGTAACGCGCAGGTTAACAGTAGCCCTCCACTCACACTAACTTCTTTCTTCAACCGACTCACTCTTTCTATATATAAGTGAACCCGGTCACGTGATCAAGCCAATCTCTATGTTCTGTTCCCTTGAACCCTGGTCCTTTTTTGTCCTTTCCTCACTCATCCTCATTTTCTTTCACTTCCACGCTGTTGTGAAGTAGGTTATAACCGTGCTGTGACGATTGCTAATTGACTTAACTATCCAAAATGTGAGAGCCTTGGTAATCTTCCACTGTAAGCTGACTCCTTAGTATTCGGCTAACTGCTGACTAATATCAACTGCCTTAGTCCAACTATGTCCAAACTGGAACTAACTAATAGTTCTACTGAACTCCAATAGAACCAATATATTTTTGAAGAAAAAGTTATAATCATAACACATTTTTGAATGAAAAAAATATTCTTAGCAAAACATTTTAGAGTATAAAACTAGAAGACATTTTCAGTTTTCTAAAATAAAAAAAGAATAAAAACAAAAAATTTCATTAAAATCTGACTAAATCAACCTTTTCACTATAACTGAACATACAGGATTTGAGAAATGTTCTTTTTATTCTCAGTGAATTGACCTTATGCCAAACACTGACAGCCTGATTGATATACAAACAAGGACTTGTACCCACAGAAACGAACAAATTTTGTGAATGAAACATAGTTATTAATTAAATTTTGTAAAAGGTTATTTTGTCTGAGTAAGGTATATAGTGGGACTCGAGAAGTTCTTGGGAAGTTCATAGGAGTTCTTAGAAGTTTTAGAGAGTTAAAGAACTCTCTAGAACTTCTAAGAACTCCTATGAACTTCCCAAGAACTTTTCGAGTTAACTTCCTGTTAACTCTTATTAATATAGGAGAGAGAGTCCATTATCTGAGGAATAGGTGTGTTTCCCCATAACACATACCCTGTAAGCCCCTGCGTTCTAGTGGAATTGCTCCTTAATTTGGGGTTAACAAAAATTGGATACTAATAATCCAGACCGGGCAGAAGATGAATAATATTTTCAAGAGGCAAATTTCATTTTATTAACACCGTGACAAGCACAACACATCTATCGTTTCCTTTCCCCTTATTAGATGCCATTCCTTCGTCACAAAATGTTATATGAGATTTTAACAAAATGGTGTTTCACGTCTTTTTCCTACTCTTGTGAAAATACTTTTAGATGAAAAAGATCAAAAGGCGTGGTCCAGTTGAATGGCTACCTAAGCCACCTGACCTAACCGCTCTTAATTGTTTCTTTTTTCTCGGGATTCATGTCAAATCGATCATTTCCAAAAATTGGCCGAAAATTCACGCCCCCAAAGACGCAATAATGTCTGATTGTTCAAACACTAACAGAAGTACTTAAAAAAAAATCCAAACATCATATATTAATCGAGTTCAATAATGGTTCAAAAGTTGAAGGCAATCAATTGAAAACATTACTGGGTAATCGTTTGGGAAATGTATTTGATTTTTATAAACAAAATAAACATGGTCATGATAACTCTAAAAATCAATGATCGATTTGACACTGTACTTATAATTTGAATAGGAACTCAACTTCAAAACAAATATTAATATTTTTTGATTGTAAGAAACGTCGTGGGTAGGGAAAAAGTTTGAGTTTGAGTTTTGTCTAACAGCATATCAACCTTTGTGGGTTATACAATGCCAAAAAGGTGGCGTTTCAAGAGATTTTTGTTAAAATTTAATTAATCAAAAGGTATCAGTTATAACTTGTGCTCTAATATAAAAAAATCAACTAAATCAACTAAATCAACTAAATCAACTAAAAAAGCAGTTAAAAATTATTTACCTATTTTAAATATTATGTGGTTCGACTAGATACCTTACTCAGACAAAATAATCTTTTTCAAAATTTAATTAATAACTATGTTTCATTCACAAAATTTGTTTGTTTCAGTGGGTACAAGTCGTTGTTTGTATATCTTTCTCGCAGGTAACCCAGAGAAATTGTTAGCCAACTTAATCAGGTTGTCAGTGTTTGGCATAAGGTCAATTCTCTGAGAATAAAAAGAACATTTCTCAAATCCTGTATGTTCGGTTATAGTGAGAAGGTTGATTTAGTCAGATTTTAATGAAATTTTTTGTTTTTATTCTTTTTTTATTTTAGAAAACTGAAAATGTCTTCTAGTTTTATATTCAAAAATGTTTTGCTAAGAATATTTTTTCATTCAAAAATGTGTTATGATTATAACTTTTTCTTCAAAAATATATTGTTGGTAATATTTTTCCTTTAAAATGTGTATCTTTCTATAGAAGTCTATTTTATGTATATGTATATATTTCTATAAAAGTGTATTTTCATACTTTCATAATATTTTGATCCCAGTTTGGGGTTAACTATTTGCCCATAGTTGGGACCCTAACAGGGACTACCAGTCTGGATCAGGGTGGACCTGGGAACAACAGCAATTAAGATGTAGTTCCATCCTTCTCACAACCTCCCAATCAAAGGCCTTGCTGCTGGATGCAGTTTGCCGTCATGCTCTGGACTAAGGTAGGGAAAGTTCGAATGAATGGTTATCAATCAAAATTAGTTACAAAAATATTCCTTATTTTATTGCGAATGAATTAGTTTCTTTTTGTCGTCGCATCTAATCTAAACTTATTTATAAATGTAACTTTGTCTGTGTGTGTGTATGTGTGTGTGTGTGTGTCCGTTACCTATCGACTCCGAAATGGCTGAACCGATTTTCTTGAAAATTTACACTGTTGTACTATAAGCGTCTGCGAGTGTTCTTAGCTAGGTTTTGTGTAGAGGTACCCCCGATAAATATCGAAAATCGATAATCGGAAAAATCGGGTTATAGAAGGAGTGGTCCGATTTTAATCAAATTTGATACACTCATAGACAAAGACATAATCAGAAGTTTCAAGATTGCAGTTCTTACAGTAGTGCAGAAAATCGATTATATATATATATATATATATATATATATATATATATATATATATATAAGGCAAGATGTTTGTGTGTGTGTGTCTGTTTATCTGTCTGTATGTCATTTATACAAATCCACAATTTTTATCCGATTCTCACCAAACTTCACACAAATATTCTTTAGGCTTCTGGTCAGATCATGGGTGACTTATTTTTTCCAATATTGGAACTCGATACGTCGATATCCAATCAGGTTTGATCAAGATCAGGATTTCAGCCGTTTTATCGTTGTTCTAGCTGCAGAATCTGCTCTAATTTGGTAAAATTATAGTTTTTAGATTTAAACATTAGTAGATCTTCTCAGACGACTCATTTTCCCCCATATCGGAAATCGATACCTACGGTTTCGCTTTAACTGGAAACAACTATTGCTTTTTAGTCTTTCGTGCCAACGCCCAAAGAGTCTGAGCCCCAGGAACATGGATTAGTTTTAAAGCTTTCATTGCATCCGAGCAACACCAGGCTATACTGCTAGTTTATTATAATTTGATAAATATTTTTGCTCTGGTTTTGCTGTTTTGGGGGCATCCTCTGTACAGTTTTCTGTTTTCAGTGTTTTGTACTAAAGGTGTATTGGAATGGCCAAGGAAGCATTTCAAAAACTAAGCAGAGTTTTGAGAGTAAGAAAAATTGCGTTGGAAACAAGGAAAAGAGGGATGATCTGTTACACGATATCTGTCCTCCTATATGGCAGCGAGTGCAGGACAATCTTCTCAAAGATGAAGGAATGACTCTAAATACCAAAAATGTTGTTCTATAGACGGATGCTAAGTTTATCATGGACTGAACAGGATAGCAAAAACGAGGTTTTGGAAAGAATGGAAACAAAAAGGAAATTTATGCTTAATATCAGGAAGAGACAGTTAAAATTTCTGGGACACGTAAGGAGGGAAGACGGCTTAGAGAATTTGATACTCACAGGACGGATCAAGTTAAAAAAGACAGGGGAAAATACTTAAGCTAATGGATGGCAGAGCAGTGTTTGGAAATAACAATACAAAATGTATTAAGAGCTACATAGAACACGAAGATGTGTAGGGCCATCATCATGCGTATGTCCTGAAGAGACACGACACAAAAAAGGAGTTGGCACATTTGAAATTTCTTTTCATTTTTTCCGGTTTTGAACACAATATATCGGTCTTAGACGCTGAAATTAACTCTTTATTACACATATTGTACAAACTATGTTGTGTAAGGCTAAGTGTTTCAGCTAATATATTCGTTGCTCTAAGCATTCTTATCAATGCCTATATAATTCAATTGATTGATTAGTCTTATTTTTTACGGCTTATCAACCTTTTGTAGAAACATAAACAAAAAGCCGAAACATATTTTAGATTGTAAGAAGAATTCTTTTTTGCAAGTGCATATTGTAGGATATCCGTTGTGATGTAGTGAATATCGGCTCGGAAAGAAAAAAGGAGAGCCGATTTCGAATTCTAGCTGAACTCGTTTAATTCAGTTACGTGAAAATGCCCTTGGGTAAGGTATTAATCCATTTTCCCTTCCAGTTGTGAGTTAAATAACAGGACAGATTGGGTTCTATAGCCTTGATTGGTAACCAGTCTACAGCAGAAATTAATGGCAACCTACTGCAGGAAAATATGAGGCATGATCGCCAAAGCCTGTGTCGGCGGACCTGAAGCAGACTACCACCACGCTTAATTTCGTTGTTTTTCATTTTGTTTTTGTTTTTGTTTTTGTTTTTTACTTTGTTCAGCGCAGTTCTATCGATTACCCGCTTAGCTTTACGATTGACAAAGGCATTTTGAAAAATTTCACTATTTAAACATTTTCTGAGGGTGGGGGTAAATTTGAACCTCCATTTTGAAACCAGTCGCCGGTACGACATAAATTTCACCTTTAAATGTGTTCATCATAAAACTTTTGGGACTTTTTTTAGTGCAATATTATTTTTTACACCTTAAACTTTACGAATGACAAAAAAAAAAAACTTGTAAAAACTTTCAATATTTAAACAATTTTAGGGTCGGGGGACCAGTTTCTCATACAACCTTATAGTGGATTGAAAATGGAGGATCAATTTACTATAACGTTGTATGAGAAACTGACTCTCCAAATTTGTTTAAATATTGTAATTTTGCATTTTTGATAATCGGAAAGTTTAAGTAACAAGCGATAGGACTGCGCTGAAAAAAGTAAAAAAAAAAAAAAAAAAATGAAAAACAACGAAATTTAACGTGGTGGTAGTCTGCTTCAGGTCCGCCCCTGTGTCCAACTCGGTTTGTCTGAAAAAAACAGCGCTTTTATCGTCGTCGCTTCTCAAGATCAAAGTGTAGTATCTGTTTTATCAGTTTATTGAATCTGTTTCTCTCTCTTCGTTGTTTTATTTCCTTCTTTCTTCATTCTTTCTTTCATTTTCTCAAAGTATTGTCTCTTTCCCTCTTTCCACAAAATCAAAAGAAGAAATCATCTATTATTTATGATATACTGACAGGACGTAACGATCGTGCTAAATAAAGAAGGAAAGTAAGCCCAATTATAATAAGATATTTCAGACAATATGTTTACTTTTTTGTTCTAGTTGGCATTTGTGTGCTTTGAGATTCAGCTTGTGTGTTCGTGCGTGTTTTTCCTTACTGTTGATTTGGGTGTCTGTCTGTGGGTGTTTGTGGGTCTGCATACCAATGTGCATCTGTCCGTGCGGGCGTGTATGCAAACTTCAGTCTTATTTCGCACCGTGCAAGTGGTTCGTTTTGTTTTATCAACGATGAATAATGGGGTTCGTCTCCCCATCGCCTTGTTGCTGTTTCTGTTCTTGCTGAAGGGGGTGGAAAGCGAATGGGAACGGCGGCGATAACTATGGCGTGGGTTAGGGGTTAGGAACTGAAGGAAGGTTTGAACGAATCTGTGAAAAGACAGGAAAGGAAAAGCCGCCGTTGCTAACCGTCCCATCTCGCTGATTGTGCGTCCGTTCGTGCGTCTCGTAATATATTTGTGTACGAGTTAAAGGGTGGAGCTAGGGTGTGCGCGCACGTCCGTATAGGTGCGCACGAGTGTGAGTTTCAAATTGTGTGCCTGAAAGCGTTCATGAATTCTGTTACAGAGTCAGGAGAAATGGCAGATGTGGGTTTATGGAAGGTGTTCTGTGTAAAATTAAGCGCGTCTATACGAGATATGCATATATGAGAAATTTATATATAGAGCTTATGCGAGCGTGTCTTTGTTTTCTGGGGTTGGATGAGGTGGATTACGCATGCGCGCCAATACTTGCCTTTGAGATCGTTCATTGGTGTGCACGCTGTAATGTGCTCATATCTGTGGACACTTTGTTATCGTCCATGAATATTTTCAAACGATAGATTGCGCATTACAATGCTGATTGTCTGAGAGTGTGAATATAAAAATTTTTATTAGGTTTAGCGTGTATACCTCCGAAAAGTAAGCCTATAATAAAACGCATGCGCAGTTATGTGCTTATATATTTGAAGCAGGTGTGTGACTTTTTGCGCTTTTCATTCTGTCTGTGATATTGTGTATGGAATCGAACGGGTCTATTTTCATATGAATATATTGGCAGAGCATGTCAATTACTACTAACATCGACAATTTGGCAATGACTATTTTTATTTCTGCTTGTAATGCAGTGGATATCGACTCGGAACGAGAAATCGGGGTGCCGAGTTCGAATTCCAGTTGAATTCGTCGCATTCACGTACGCACAAATACCCTTGGGAAAGGTATTAATCAGTCTCTTCCCTCCACTTATGGGTTAAATAGCAGGACAGATTGGGTTCTATAGCCTTAGCTGGCAACCAGTCTACCGCAGAGATATGACTGACTGGGCAGGAGATTATCCACTGCCAACCTACTGCAGGATAATCTTCTGCCCAGTCAGTCATGTCTCTTTCGAGACATGATCGCCCGTGCAGATGATGAAGTATTTCTGGGAACTTCTATAGATGGCAGATTTTCCGATCTTATAAGTATTCACTCTTGGCGTGGTTTTGTTTTTATAGATCGCAACCCAGATTAAAAAAAATGATGATCCACTTAAGCTGTTTTGCATCTTATAAACCCAAATGGGGTCAACCCGGAGACGCAAGTACTGCATCTACACTTGCAGTTACAATGATATGTCTTCCCCTAAACCGGCTGGCCTTCTTCTTCTATTTACCCTGTCCCTTCAGGACGTAGGCGATCTTGTTTCCCCACGTCTCCCTATTCCTTTGTGGCTCCTAGTATGTTTGCTCCTGTTACACATCACAACCTCCGTTCCGTCGTTTACCTGATCAGGCCCTGCAAATATGTTATCCCGCTGCCTTCCTCTGTCTCTTTTTCCCTCTAGCTAGCCAGTCAGTATCAGGTTCTCCAAGCTCCTCTTCCTTATTGCATGTCCCAGGAACTTCAGTTGTCTCTTCCTGATGCTCAGTATTAATTTCCTTTTCATTGCCATTCTTTCCAACACCTCATCGTTGCTTTCATTCTCAGTCCACGATATCCGCAGCATCCTTCTTTTTTCAGCTGCTTCAAGTTTTGTCCTCATTTTCGATGATATTGTCTAGCATTCACTTCCGTATTGAAGAACTGACATCACATAGCAATCCAGCACTCTCTTCTTTGTTTTTAGTGAAATTTTCCCGTGCGTTAGTACTTTACTCAGCTTCTGGAATGCGTCTTTTGCCATGCCAATTCGCCTTCGGATCTCTGTGTCGCACTTTCCATCTCCTGTTACAACACTTCCTAAGTATTTAAATTTTTGTACTTGCTTGATTCTGGTATCCCCCACCTGTATTTGGCATTTTGGGTTGCACCTTTTGCTGATGACTATGCATTCAGTTTTCTTAAAGTTTATTTGTAGTCCTTTTTTGTCACTCTCCACCGATACCTTCTGTAGGAGGTCTTGTAGTTTCCTTTGGCCTACTAAAGTCAAAAGACCCAATCTATCCTACAATTTTATCAAGAGCTAACCAGAGAAGAAAGGAATCCATATTTTTATCATCAGCATCTTCGTCCAACATTCATTGTCCTTTCTTTAATATGGCAGTGAATGTTGGACAATATCTTTGAAAATGAAGGAAAAACTTGAAGCAACTGAAATGTGATTCTACAGAAGGAGGCTGCGGATATCATGGATCGAGCATGTGAGCAATGATGAGGTTTTGGAAAGGATGGAAACGAAAAGGAAATTAATACTGAGCATCAGGAAGAGACAAGTAAAATTCCTGGGACATTCAATGAGGAGGAGGGCTTGGAGAACCTGGCACTGACAGGCCAGATAGAGAGAAAGAAAGACAGGGAAAAGCAGCGGATAACATATTTGAAGGATCTGATCAGGTGGATGACAGAACGAGGGTTGCATGATGCAACAGGAAACCGGTTTACACTCCACCCACGTCTATTGAACAGGTGAAGAGGTTCATCCCTTGTTTCCTGTTTAGGATGTGGTTTCCGGTTTTTCTCTTTTCCAATCTATTCACTCTTACGTAGCTCCCTGCGCATCAGTGGCGTTTTCGCCTTGCTTGGGGTGATATGATTAAAAAAAAAAGCATGCTAAGAGCCACCAGAGACAGGAAGATGTGGAAAGCCATGATCGCCTACGCCCTGAAAGGACATGGCACATAAAAGAAAAAGATAAATGCGAAGAGAACAAAGTCTCGATCGGAACTTGAACCCTGACCCTGGATTCTATTTTTTGTGTCGATATCTATTGCGTCAATCGCACCACTTAAATTTATATTAAGTGTGTGAAAAGCTCCCGGTAGAAATTGAATACACAGTTAAAAAACACGTTTAAAATTGAAATGGAAAGCGATAGATGGTTTTGTACGTTCCTGAAATGTTTCAATTTCATTACGAGTAAGTCTTATAAGTAAGAATCTAATAGAAAATTTAATATCAAACCAATAGAATTATTTCGACAGTTAAAGAATTGGATCATTTCGATAGATAAGAAAATTGGTCCATTTTAAAAGATAAAATAGGACCGTTTCGGCATAAAAACAATTGTAACATTTCGAGAGTTAAGAAGAAAGGACATTTTTGATAGTTAAGCAAGTGGTATTCTCTTTACAGTTAAGAAAATTGGGCAATTTCGATAGTTTTAAAAATAGGACCATATTGACAATTAAGAAAATTGAATCATTTCAGCAGTTTGAGAAAACTGGCTAATATCAGCACTCAATAAAATTGGACCATTAGGAAGCCTAAGAAAATTGAACCTATTTTAAAGATAAGAAAATTGGAGCATTTTGACAGTTAAGGAAACGAGACTATATTGGTCATTAAGAAAATTGGACTATTTTGGGAGTTTAAGAAAACTGGCTAATATCAGCTCCCAATAAAATTGGACCATTACGAAGGCTCAGAAAATTGAAACGATTTTAAAGCTAACAAAATTCAACCATTTCGACGGAAAAGGGAATTACACCATTTCTAAAATTAAGAAAATAGAACCATTTCGCCAGTTAAGAAATAAGTCAAAATGTTTTGTGCATAAAATATTCACTTTATTACAGATGAATACATAATTTTTTCACATGTCTGTTTATTTATATCAGTTTTACACGAAGTCGAAAGCGACAAGAGGAATGTGTTTATTGTTGTGACTGATGCGGTTAAGCGGTCATTTGCGTGTCACAGCGAAGAAAAGTCGTAATTAAATAATTACATAAACGGGAATACACACAAACGCACATGAACAGATACACAGACAGACGCATCCAACGGTGAACCAATAAGTCCGTAGACGAAGAGGTGTTGGCTGCATTATAATCATCAATCCCTTTCTTTTAAAACTTTCTTGTTGAAAAGAGCCCCTTTTAGTTTTCCTGAAAGATCATAGATCATTTTTAGTACGAGTGTAGTTTGCCTGGGTTATGAACACACACACACACACACACACACACACACACACACACAGAGTTCAGTTTTTCATATATGTTTTAGTCATTTTATATCTATCTATCTATCTATCTATTTCAGCCCTTTCATTATCTATCTATCTATCTATCTATCTATCTATCTATCTATCTATCTATCTATCTATCTATCTATGGGCACGTCGACATGGTGTAATGATTAACAAGTTTGTCTTGCTAGAGCCTATTACAACTAAGTAGTGAGTTCGATCCCCACTGAGTGCCCCATACTTTCGGCCTTTTGGGCACCTCGAGGTGGTGTAACGGTTAGCAAGCTTGTCTCGCTAGAACCTGTTACAACTGAGTAGTGAGTTTGATCCTCACTGGGTGTTCCATACTTTCAGTCTTGTGCCACATTTAAGCGGCTCTTAGAAAATCGCCTCTGTATCTATCTGTGGGTACCTCGACGTGGTGCAAGGATTAGCAAGCTCGTTTCGCTAGAATCTATTACAACTAAGTAGTGAGTTCAATCCTTACGGGGTACTTCCATACTTTTGGCCTAAGCAGAACATAGATAATTAGCTATCTCAGACTTTAAAAAATTTTGTTGAACAGAGCCATTTTCCTATCTGCGTTTCATTCTTTTTTCTTTCTTTCGATGCTTCTCGGTATATATATATATATATATATATATATATATATATATATATATATATATCTCAGGCTTTTCATATCTATCTATCTATCTATCTATCTATCTATCTATCTATCTATCATTATCGAATAAACTCTTTATGCATATAGAATACGTGTATATATCTGAGTTTTATGCACGTGTCAATCTCTTTGTCAGTTTGTGTGCGTGCATGTGTGTGTGTGCATGTCTATGTGTGTATGTGCTTGTGTGTGTGTGTGTGTGTGTGTGTACTAGTGTGTGTGTGTGTTTGTGCTTGTGTGTGTTTGTGTGTGCGCTCGTGCGCGTGCGGGTGTGTGCACCTTCGTCGCTTGAGCTCATCTCATATCCTTTTCGTTGTAATTCGTCTCTTTCGATTTTATTTCCTTCCCGGCCCGCTTCTTTGTTCCCTTCCCTCTCCCTTTACCCCTTCCGCAAACCCACCCACCTCCCCACTTCTGTTCCTCTCACCCTCCCGATCCATTTCCCTTCCCCTCTCCCCTACGAAAAGAGAGCGTTGTTCTTCCGTCTGGAAAGCTGAAGAGATGAGGGTAGACAGAGAAGATTGGAACAACTTGGAGGAGGAGAGTAAGGAGGACGAGGGAACGGAGAGCAGGAAGGTGTGCAGCAAGAAAGCGAGCAGGAAGGAGCAGATTCGTTTGGCGAGGCTGCGAGACGCATTGTTATTTACACTCTGTGCCCTGCATGCCGCTTTCTTGTCCTGGCCGACTCCCCTTCCCACTCCCCGATCTTCTACTCTGCGCTGTCGTTGTTGACGTCGTCGTCTCTCGGTCGGTCTCACTGTCGCAATCAGTGGACAGTGACTGGTGTCGCTTGTCGTGCTTTAACGACAATTAAGTGGGGGAAGCACGTTGTGTACACACAAAGTCAGTGCTTTCCTACAGTTCTGGCTGTCACAGAAACAAACACAGAAAAGAGACACACGCGGGCCGAGAGATGGGCGTGCAGGGAGAAATATACATATCCACTGTGGTGTGTATACTGTGTTAAGTAATACGTATAATTACACATATGGTACGCTTCAAGATAAATAAGCAGAACAACCCACACATGCACACACACATACAAGAACATATTCATATAGATAGGTTACAAACTCACACCTATCTATATGAATAGGGTTACAAACTCACACCTATCTATATGAATATGTCTGCTCTATCACTGATATTGAGCGCTTTTAAATAATTACCACGCATATATAATATGTAAACAATATAATATCTATAACAAATTGCTTATTTATATATATATGTATTGATATTTATAATTATATACATACACTTTTCACACACACACACACACACACACACACACACACACACACACACACACACACATATATATATATAAAGAGACAGAATGAACACGAAATAATGCAATCAGAAAGTATAGAGTGAGAGAAAGAATCAGTTTGTAAGAGAGAGAAAAAAGTAAGGATATATAGATATGTAAAATGTAAGTTATGAAAAAGTGGGAAAAAATATCTATATACGCCATCTATTAATATCTATCTATCCATTTATCTGGACACCTCAGCGTGGTGTAATGGTTAGCAAGCCTGTCTTGGTTCAACCTTTTACAAATGAGCAGTGAGTTCGATCCTCAATAGGAACGGCATATTGGCGGTCTTGTGCCACATCTAAGCGGCGCTTAGAAAATCAACTACCTACCTATCTAAATCTGTTCATATCTATCAGAGAATATAAGAAAAAGTGAAAGAGATTGAGTGGCAATGTTAAAGACAAATTCTATATTTATTTTATCGGTTTTCTATCATATACATACGCATATATATATATATATATATATATATATATATATATATATTGAGAGAGAAAGAAAGGTGGTCTCAGAGAGAGAAAGATAAATAAAGAAACTAGAGAAGACAAAAACCAATTCAGAAATTGTGTAGAAAGAATAAAAGCTCTTCTCTGGTAAAGGAGTAAATCTTCCAAACAGTGATACAACCTGATGTCTGCAGCGAGACCTGAGGCAAAAAGTATTAAATCTAATCTGTGTAAGAAAATGCTAGGTGCGACACTTCGTATGATGTAGCGATGTGGGCTAAATAGCAAAACACAGGAAAATGTAAATCAAGAGAGGAGAAAAACATACACGCACGCAGCAGAAACTATCAGCACATATAATAAGAGACATGAACACACACGGCGGTCACAGTCTCAACAATATAAGATACGCGGATGATACAGTGCTGATAGCCGACACGGAAAGGAAAATGCAGGACCTCCTGCAGAAGGTAGCAAACAAAAAGGAGAAGAAAGGACTGAGCATAAATTTAGAAAACAAAAAACAAAAAACCCCCCCCAAAAAAAACAAAAAAAAAAAACTGAATGCGTGCTCATCAGAAAAAAAGGAAACCCCAAAATGCCACCTAGAGGTTGAAGAATCTAAAATCTAATAATTAAAGAAATCTAAATACCTGGGAATTGTTCTGACAGAGATCCGAAGACGCAATTGCATGACCAAGGACGTGTTTTAAAAGCTAAACAGAGTATTGAGAAGAAGATCTCATTAGAAACAAAGGAAAGAGTCCTAGAATGCTATACGATATCTGTCCTTATATATGGTAGCGAATGTTGAAAGATCTCTTCAAGGATGAAGGAGAGACTTGAAGCAGCAGAAATGGGGATACCATGGAACAAGCATAAGAGGAACAACAAGATGCTGGAGTGTGTGTGTGTGTGTGTGTGTGTGTGTGTGTGTGTGTGTGTGTGTGTGTGTGTTCTTCTTTATGTACCGTGTCCCTTCAGGACGTAAATGATCATGGGCCTTCACTTTCCCCTCTCGCTTGTTGCAGTTTCAGCGTGAATATATTCGAAGCAAACCAAAAAAATCAGTCGCTATCCATTACTCAATTGTGTCTCCATATATTTTGCAAAGTTGAGTTTAAGAAAAGCTTTGAATCCGAAGTTCTTGCTTATTGAACCAACTGCCGATATATGAAACCACGTATTGTTATATTATATTATTATATTCAGTTAAGTGCCATACGTGATACACGCTTTGGAGACATGACTGACTGGATAGAAGATTATTCCGCAGTAGGTTGCCATTGCTTTCTGCGGTAGACTGGCTGCCAGCCAAGGCTATAAAACCCAATCTGTCCTGTTATTTGACTCATAGCTAGAGGGGGAAGAGATGTATTATATTATTAAGTTGTAATCAGTGGGGAATCAGTTTATTACTTCATAACAATATAAGACCGATCCCCAACTTTATGCCCACTAGAAGCCTTATTCAGTCAGTCAGGTAAGTGCCATACGTGATACACGCTTTGGGCGATCATGTCTCGAAAGAGACATTACTGACTGGACAGAAGATTATCCCGCAGTAGGTTCACATTGTTTTCTGGAGTAGACTGGTTGCCAGCCAAGGCTATAAAACCCAATCTGTCCTTTTATTTTACCGTTTACGACATATGAATGGCGAATTAGAGTGGTTGGTGGATCTGCAAATGGTGTTGTCCTAAATTATAATCAACTTCAACCTGCAATGACACAATGGATAAAAACAGCTGAAGGTATCCAGTGACTTGACCCAAAGAGGTGTGAGTTCAATATTTGGCCACAGCAGAGTGAGCAAAACTTGGAGAGTTGAGTTACTAAATTGAAACTGAGACATGGAACGTGGAACGAGAACAATCTATCCTGAAGCCTAAATAAAGGGTTCGGTTCGAAATTCCAACATATATCCTCTGAAGAAGACCGGAGCGTAGAGCGGTCGAAATGCCATGAATATGACCATGAATATGAGGACAATAGTCCGAACAATGTAAATATCTACAATGCTTTATTTCAGAAATATAGACAGACTGAAACATTTGTCTGTGTTTCTAAATTCTTTTTTAATCATTTCACTCCAAGCAAGGCATTCCACTGCCACTATTGTGCAAGGGGTTATATAGGAGAAGGTAAAGAGTGGTTAGATATAGGAAATGTCAGAAGAAGGGTGATAGATGGGTAAGGATACCGAGGCTGAGAGTTGGGTAGATGGGAAGAGTGTTTGAAAGAATGGATGTGAGTTAGTGTGTTAGGAGGTGTCTATTGAACTTACATTTAAACTCCTGGAGATTGTAACTGTCGGGGAAGCTATCATGTGGAAGGGAATTCCACAGTCGGAAATTGCGAGAAAAGAAACGATTGGAGTAGAAATTGCGGTTGCATTTTATCGGTTTCACTGTAAAAGGGTGGGACCCAGTTGCTAGTCTAGTATCTCGTGTAAATGCATACCTAGGGGGGCAACAGTGATCTAAGATCATCAGCAGAAGCCGTGAAATTATTTATAGAAGAGACACAGAGAAGCCACGTCACACCGGTGAGAGAGAGACTGCAGCCGGTCTGCGAGGCATTATAAATATTCCATTAATTTGTAAAAATTTCTTTTCAAAGAACTGAATATTATTTTACAACTGCTTTACGTATCTGGTCAAAGGAATTCTTTTATCGTTGGTCTTTTAATAATTAAGGAAAGAGATTAACCTATCTTAATTCTTATTCTTGATTCTCGGATAGTTTCCATTCAGTTTAAATATCTTACTGATTAATGGTTAGGCACTCACACCATCTGTCAACATCTCAGATGAAGATGTTGGAGCTTTGTCATTTATTACATTTCAATGGCCTTCATTAAGTTTTAATGACCTTTGCAGCCTTTATAACATTGTAGTGACAATTATAACCTTTTATGCATTATTTATAAGCTTTTATAAGCATTGCATTCTTTTAATGACATATTAATGACTTTTCATGACATATTAATGATCTTTTAATTAATAACCTTTTAATGACATGTTAGCGCTCCTTTATGACGTTTAAATTTTAATCAACGTATAACATTTTAATGACTTTTGTAGTTTTTTTAACCTTTTTTAATATATCTATAGATTAGGTTTATGGGTAGTAAATAGTTTTCTAAAATCCTGAGAGTACAGACTTTACGTATTTTCATATTTTTATCTTGATATATTGATATTGATGGTGGAGGATAAGCGGCACAATTAATTACAACGGCAGGGATAAACAAGTTCTAGTAAGCTGAATACGGCATTTGTTAGGAGTTGTGAGTTATAATGTAAGTGTGAAATCAATTGAAAATCAGGCCTGACTAGTGAAGTCCATTCTTCATGCCACATCCCTTGTCACTTGTGGTTGGCAAGGCGGGAATGGAGAAAACTAGTTAATGGAGAAAGAAAGAAAGAAAGAAAGAAAGAAAGAAGAAGAAGAAGAAGAAGAAGAAGAAGAAGAAGAAAAGGAAGAAGCAGAAGAAGAAGAAAAGGAAGAAGAAGAAGAAAAAGAAGAAGCAAAAGAAGAAGAAAAGGAAGAAGAAGAAGAAAAAGAAGAAGAAGAAAAAGAAGAAGAAGGAGAAAAAGAAGAAAAAGAAAAGGAAGAAGAAGAAGAAGAAGAAAAGGAGAAAAAGAAAAAGAAGAAGAAAAGGAAGAAGAAGAAAAGGAAGAAGAAGGAAAAAGAAGAAGAAGGAGAAGAAGAAAAGGAAGAAGAAGAAAAGGAAGAAGAAGTAGAAGAAGAAGAAGAAAAAGAAGAAGAAAAGGAAGAAGAAGACGAATAAGAAGAAGAAGAAGAAGAAAAAGAAAAGAAGAAGAAGAAGAAGAAGTAGCAGCAGCAGCCTTCATCATTATTCTTAACCGATATACTCGGTAGCCTTCCGCAAATGATTGATGGATTGGATTCTCTGGGCCACAGAAGTCATTGGGTGCATGTCTTTTCTTCTTTTTCGCCGCGTCGTCTAAGGTACTACGGTTACACGACTAACACAAGACCTTTGTTACGAGTCGAGACAAATAGAGCTTGTGTGCCTCTTCGTATAGCTAGACATATTTACGCGGAGAGAGAGAGAGAGAGAGAGAGAGAGAGAGAGAGAGAGAGAGAGACCCAAGTTTTACCGTGTATGCGTCTCTCTACGCGCTGAAAAATGGTAACAGAATGACATCATTTGACGTCCTCTGAGTTGGAGATTTCCTGGTTGCCTCATTCCACTTAACTTACGTTGTGATGCGATCGGAGTCGTCATAAGTTAAAAGCGTATACGCAAACGAGCACACACACACACACACACACACAAATAGGCGCGCGTACGGTCACACAGACACACACACACACGCACGCACTCGTAAAGGGATGAAATTACAAGAAGAAATGGAAGAAAAAGAAGAAGGGAGGAGGAGGAGCAGTAAGAAAAGAAGGAGGAGGAGGAGAAGAAGAAAAAGGGGAGGAAAAGAAAAAGAAGGAGAAGAAGAAGGAGGAGAAGAAGAATTAAAAAAGAGAGGAGCAAAAGGAGGAGGAGAAGAAGAATTAAAAGAAGGAAAAACAGAAAAAGGATGAGAAGAAGTGGAAAAAAGAAAAGGAGGTGGAGGAGGAGAAGAAGAAGAAGAGGGGAAGAAGAAGAAGGAGAAGAAGAAGTAGGAGGAGAAGAAGAAGAAGAATTAGAAGAAGGAGGAGGAAAAGAGAAGGAGGGAAGGAGGAGAAAAAGAAGGAGGTGAATAATAATAAGAAATTTACGTTGAATTAAGATTAGTTGCAGACTCACAACTTTTAATTTATTGTATTTTTCAACGACGAATTTCTAAAGACAAAACAAAAAGACACTTACACATCACACTAGGAAGAGACAGATTTCTAGCACACACGATGAGGAAAGAGGATCTGTAAAGTTTGATACTCACAGGGCAAGAGAGACGAAGAAAAGTAATGCATATCCTGTTTGGCGAGCTTGAATGAGTGGGTGGCAGAACAGGGTTTAGGGGAGATAGCAAAAAGATAAAATTTATTAAGAGCTATAAAAGACTGGAAATTGTTGAGGGCCATGATCGTCAATGTCTTCAAGGGACACGGCACATAGAAAAAGTGTAAAAAAAGAAGAGGAAGGAAGAAGGAAATAATTAAGAAGCTGATTGCAGAGAGAGAGAGAGAGAGAGAGAGAGAGAGAAGAGTGAGAGAGAGGGAGAGAGAGGGAGAGAAGATAGAATGTAAATAGACTAATGTCAAGAGAAAAAAGAAAGTGAAAAATAGAAATAGAAAGAGAGGGAGAGGGAACGAGGGAGAGAGAGAGTGGTGAGAGGAAACGAGGGTGATAGGAAAAGTGAGAGAGAACGAGGGAGAGATAAAGAGTGAGAGGGAACGTGGGATAGAGAGAGGGAACGAGAGATAGAGCGAGAGAGGGAACGAGGGAAAGAGAGTGAGAGGGAACGAGGGTAAGAGAGAGAGTGAGAGGGTACACGAGACTGAGGGAACGAGGAAGAGAGAAAGTGAACGAGAGTGAGAGAGAGTGAGAGAGAACGAGGAAGAGAGAATGACAGGGAACAAGAGAGTGAGAGGGAGCAAGGGAGAGAGAGAGTGAGAGAGAGGGAACGAGAGAGTGAGTGGGAACGAGGGAGAGAGAGAGAGAGAATGAAAAAAAGCAGAGAAATAAAAAATCAGAGACAGAGAAAGTGAAAATAGTGAAAATGTATGAAAGAAAAATAGAAGATGAAAAGAAACCTTTTTTCATCTATTTTGGCGCACGTAGTCCTGATGACAGTCTTGTGTCGCACTTGTCTTGGGCTTTAACAAGGAAATTGTTCTCTAAATAATAAAAAAAAAAAAACCCGTTTTCTTTTTCAACAATTCTTCAAATGCAGGATAACAGGCAAAAGTTTTCTGGAAGACAAGAGTTTCTTCTTAACGTTTACATTTCGTAAATCTTGCTAAGATATGAATAGATATCGAACATTGCGTCAGAGAATAGTTTCAGCATTCAATATGGTGTTCTTTTGCATCTGTATTGATAAAAACAATAGACATTCTGTTTCAGTCAGTCAATTAAGTGCCATACGTGATACACGCTTTGAGCAATCATGTCTCGAAAGAGACATGACTGACTGGGCGGAAGATTATCCCGCAGTAGGTTGCCATTGCTTTCTGCGGTAGACTGTTTGCCAGCCAAGGCTAAAGAACCCAATCTGTCCTATTATTTGACTCGTAGCTAGAGGGGGAAGAGATGTATTATATTATTAAGTAGTAATTAGTGGGGGTTCAGTTTATTACTTCATAACAATAGAAAACCGATCCCCCACTTTATGACCAGTTGAAGTTTTAATTATCTTTCCAACTATTATATTCACTTAGTCAAGTGCCATACGTGATACACGCTTTGGACGATCATGTCTCGAAAGAGACATGACTGACTGGGCAGAAGATTATCCCGCAGTGGGTTGCCATTACTTTCTGGTGTAGACTGGTTGCCAGCCAAGGCTATTGAACTCAATCTGTCCTGTTATTGGACTCATAGCTGAAGGGGGAAGAGATGTATTATATTATTAAGTAGTAATTAGTGGGGGATCAGTTTATTACTTCATAACAATATAAAACTGATCACCCACTTTATGCCCAGTAGAAGCCTTAATCATGTCTCCAACTATTCAGTCAGTCAGTTAAGTGCTATACGTGATACACGCTTTGGGCGATCATGTCTCGAAAGAGACATAACTGACTGGGCAGAAGATTATCCCTCAGTAGGTTGTCATTGCTTTCTGCGGTAGACTGGTTGCCAGTCAAGGCTATAAAACTCAATCTGTCCTATTATTTTATCCATAGCAGGAGGGAAGAGACGGATTAATAAATTTCCCAAGGTTACTTGTGCGTAAGTGAATGCAAGGAACTCAAATGGAAGTTGAACCCGGCTCCCCAATTTGTCGTTCCGAGTCGATATCCACTGCACCACAACGCACATCCTCATTCTATTTAATGATCTGTTTTTACAATATTCTTTCCCAAATGTGTGTGCAGATAAATTGGCCGAAATTCATGTAGGCTCGTCCGAAATTTAGTAGACATCATCAGCGAATTGGAACATTAGAAGAAAAGAAACCCTTGAATTTAATGGACAGAAAATATAACTTTTATATACAATAATCGGAGTGATTATATTGTAAAATCTGAACAGAATTAAAAACATTATTTGGTTTTTAATATTTTCTTCGAATCAATACTGTTGAGCATATATGTTTTATAAAGGGTAACGTCAAAATCCTTTCTACATACGATTCTCGTGCTGAATGGCTCTTTACAACTTGCATTCTTATTTTGTATTCATTTTTGTTTTTATTTTATAACTAGCAGTATAGCCCGGCGTTGCTCGGGTGTAATGAAAGCTTTAAAACTAATCCATGGTCCTAGAACTCAGATTCTTTCGACGTTGGTACGAAAGACTAAAAAGTAATAGTTGTTTCCAGTTAAAGTCAAACCGTAGAGTGAAAGAAAAATGGGTCCTTACGTATTATCGGGAGGACCTTTGATTTTTACTTTTTCCCCGCTTATAACACCAAGGAACTGGAAAAATCAGGCTTTCATCACCTCAACGTCAACCACAAGTACAACTTTGTGGATTCGAACACCGGGGCTCATACGCAGACAGTGGAACGCCTATGGGGATCGACAAAGTGGCGAAACAAGAAGCACTGTGGCACTGCACGTCACCATTTGGAGTCGTATTTGGCCGAATTCATGTGGCGGAAGCATGTTGCCTGTACTGATGTCTTTGAGTCACTTTTGGAAGCAATTGCGACGTTCTGGCCTCCGGAATTTCAAATGTAATGTTATTTTATTGTTTTAACCGTTTCAATAAATAATTTACTTTAATTTTTGAGTCGTTTTTTAAAGGTCCTCCCGATAATACGTAAGTACCGAAAAATGAATGGATGTAAGTCAAATTTTGATTGCCTGGTATCAATATCAAATTTTCTGCACTACTGTAAGAACTGCAACCTTGAAACTTCTGAATATCATTTCTTATGTTTTTGTCTATGAGTGTATCAAATTTGATTAAAATCGGACCACTCCTTCTATAACCCGATTTTTTCGATTATCGATTTTCGATATTTATCGGGGGTACCTTGACACAAAACCTAGCTAAGAACACTCGTAGACGCTTATAGTACAACTGTGTAAAATTTCAAGAAAATCGGTTCAGCCGTTTCGGAGTCTATAGGTAATGGGCACACACACACACACACACACACACACACACACACACACACACACACACATACACACACACACACACACACACACACACATACACACAAACACACACACACACACACACAGACAAAGTTCCATTTATAAATAAGCTTATATTAGATATTACTTTAGCCACTGTGGTACCAAACGTAATCGGTAACCCTGGTGAACAGATCATTTTATACAGTATTTACATTAATCGGACTATTGGTCGAGTGCCCCTGCTACTCTTCTTGGGCTTCTTGACAAAATACAAAGGAGAATCTGTAACGTGGTTGATACTGACTTGGCAGACCGGCTGCAACCACTCTCTCAACGGGGCTATGTGGCTTCCCTGTGCCTCTTGTACAAGTACTTTCATGGCTTCTGCTCCGATGAACTTAGATCACTGGTGCCGCCCAAGCACGAATTTGCACGAGATACTAGATTAGCAACTAGGTCCCACCCTTTTACAGTGAAACAGATAAAATGTAACCGTAATTTCTACTCCAACAGCTTCTTTTCTCGCGCTTCCCGCCTGTGGAATTCCCTTCCACATGTCTGCTTTCCCGACAGCTACAATCTCCAGGTTTTTAAATGTAGGGTCAATAGACACCTCCTATCACACTAACATCCAATTATTCTCAGAACAACCCTCATTCTCGGTATCCTTGCCCGCCTATCACACACCCTCTGACATTTCCTATATTTAACCATTCTCGGTATCCCTATCACCCACCCTCTGACAGTTCCTATATTTAAGTATTCTCGGTATCCTTGCCCGCCTATCACCCACGTTCTGATATTTCCTATATTTAACCATCCTTCCTCCACTCTATGTAGCCCCCTGCGCAGTGGTGGCAGTGAAATATCTTGCTCTGGGTTAAACGCTTATTAAAAAAAAAAATACATGTGTGTGTGTGTGAGTGTGTGTGTATACTGGAGAAATTGTATGACAAATTGAAAAAGTTTACTTGCGACTCGTTTTTCCTTCAAGACATGCTCGGACGAAATGCATTACGGTAAACTTTTTCAACTTGTACAATTTCTCCATTAATATTTTTTATATATAAAAGTATATATCGTTATCTCATATATATATATATTTTTTTTCTAAACATATACTATTAAATATAAGAGACAATGAATGTCTATTATGTTTAATCATGACCCGTTCGAAACATCGTATTTTGGCTTTAATTTCAGGTGAAAATAAAGACAAAAATTTTCCAACATTTGGATATTTTTTTATTAAGTTGGTTCTAAGCTTAAACATAATAGACATTCATTGTCTTTTATATTTAACAGTATATGTTTAGAAAATTATCTGCTGCCTCGATACACTGAATATATATATATATATATATATATATATATATATATATATATATATATATGTTTCGGAAATTAACGAAGATTAACGAAACTTGGTTATAAGCAACCGACAATTTGAAATGATTTGTTTGAGCATTATTTTTTATCGATACTCATAATTAAGTAGATATTCTGTTTTTTTAATTAAATAGTATTATATATTTATATCTACCGGCCTGATTATTTACGATAAATTTTTATTACGAAAAAAAAAAAGAAATCCTGCCGAATGACACCCTTATATATATATATATATATATATATATATATATATATATATAAGGGTGTTTATCATTACTTATTCCACCAAAAATGAATTATGAGTCAAGCAACCAAGGCAGAATCAACGTTGAATGTTAGAAAATTGCGTTTTGAATTAGTTTATCATTTCCTTTATTACCAGATGATGTGCCGTTTATAGTGCATTTCAGAGTTTAATCGGAAAAACTTGCAAAGATGGAATTTGAATCTTTCGTGTGCTTCCGCTTGAAAACAGAATGCAACGTTTCACCATCTGCGGTCGCCTTTTAACCGGTATTGATAAACTTGCATTTTGCACCGCATGTTACAAGTAATGAAAAATTTGTTTTGCATGTCAACAGAAAACGAAAACGTTGGTTTGTCGTAACATTAGAAACCAGTGTTAAGACTAAAAGAAAAAAAGTCATTGCTATGTGTGTGTCTGGTGGAATATGTAAAGCGATATCGATTATGAACTAGATGACTATGGATCATAATACGGAGCAGTCGGATTTTAACACATTACATTGCATTTAAATATATGGTTCTGTTAACATTTTGAGCTCTCACGTGGTGTGACATCATAGAACTGCGTTACAAATTTACGAACCGCGTTTGCTATTTGGTAACTGTTATCGTTGCTTAGCAAAGCTTTATGTCAACACAAGATAAAATTGTCGCTGATGGTGGATGTTTTTATGTTAATGTCCTTGTAACCTCTCTGAAGATGGCTCATGTGAGCCGAAAGCTTAGAATCAACTTAACAAAAAATCATCCACATGTTGGAGAATCTTTGTCTTTATTTTGTCTTTATTTTGTCTTTGTCTTTATTTTCACCTGAGATTAAAGTGAAAATAACGATGTTTAGAACGGCTCGTGATTAAACGCATTAGACATTCATTGTCTCTTATATTCAACAGTATATATATATATATATATATATATATATATATATATATATATATATATATATACCATCATCATTAGAAATTAATTGATAATCCATTACAGGACAAATAGTCAGTCAGTGAAGTGCTAAACGTGATACACGCTTGGGCGATCATGTCTCTAAAGCAACATGACTGATGAGGCCAACTTTTTTCGGCAGTAGGTTGTCATTAGTTTCTGCAGTAGACTAGTTGCCAATTAAGGCTATAGAACTCAATGTTCTGCTTTTTAATCCGTAGGTGGAGGGAGAAAAACGGGTTAATATATTTTCTAAAGATATTTGCGCGAAAGCGAATGCAATGAATTCAATTGGAATTCGAACTTGAATTTCTTATTTCTCTAGTCACTGCACCACAACACACCCAGACAAGCACCATTCTCAATTACTTCCCCGACTACAATGTTAATCTCTGACTTTTTTTTAAAAACCTATCTATCTCATTTTGTCATTTTCTGTCTGTTTTGCTTTTTGTATTGAGTATATTTTAACCAACCTTTTGCTCCATCTCACATCCTTCTATTTTTGTGCAGATCATTGCTGAAAAAGATATAGCTGTTCCGAGAGTAAGGATTTATGAAGTATTTGTAATTAAAAAGAGAGAAAAAAAGTAATAGAAAGGCAGCTTAAACCAAGCTGCTCAAATCCAATACTAAATTATTTCCATATATCAAGTTTTAGGTGATAAAGAAATACTTTTCTTTATTGTCAATAGTTTGAATAATTATTCATTATAGCACAATCAAGCCTAAAATAAAAATATATATAAAGCATCGATCAGGCAAAATTGGCCGTTTTCATTTAAACCGATCGATTTAAAAATGAAACTTTTTTTTGTCATTGTGAGATTCTTGGTTTTGTTGTAAAAGAACTCTTGTATCATTAATTTTTTTAATTTAAGATAGTAATGCACATTTTGTATATACCATTAATGGTATTGATCTGACTACCAAATCATTTACAAGATTCACTCTTCGCTTCTGAATGACATCGTCTGTAAAATGGCCGCCATTTCTTCATTTCCTTTTTCTTTTCCAAGATTGTTTTTTTTCATTTGTCTTCTTTTCGTTTCTTCATCCAACTTCACTTTCTCCTCATCCTTCTTATTGTTGATTTTTATTATATTTTTTTTAATAAATATTTCCTAATTTTTAGAAAACGTTTAGGACATCGCCCCCAACCTCGCCGACGCAATTGCAAAACAAATATTCAGGATTTCATTTAAAGACAGATTTCTCAGAAGAATAATTTTCGAATATTTGATCTTATACAAAATATTGCAAGTTGTTTTGGAGCGCGACATCTTTCGTTTGACATATCTACTTAGCTTGTCATTTTTTGTGTTTGTTTTTTTTTTTTTGAGTTGTCTTTCTTGCCTTCGTTTTTTTTTTTGGGGGGTGGCTTTCTTGCCTTCGTTTTTTTTTCTTTTTTGAGTTGTCTTTCTTGCCTTCTCCGTCATTAACACTATTTGTTTCCGTCTTGTTTATTTGCTCGACATCAAAGGATCACTATCCATATTTTTTGTTGTGAAAATGGCACTCTTCAGTTGGATCTAATTTTGGTTTATTTCGGGAAGGTACGACGTGCATGTTGTCCATTTTAGATGTCACTGGGGATAAACACTTGCGCCATTCATGGTAACAATAGTATTTTTTCATGGAATGTCGGCTATTCTTTTTCTCCGGTATGCGTTAGTTAATAAGCTAGTCTCGCGAGACTTTTGCAAGTGACGTGAGATTTCCATTGAATACTCAACTACTGGCTGTGTGCCAGACTAAACTAATTTGATACAAGCTCGTGTAATATTATTATTATTATTATTATTATTATTAGTAGTAGTAGTAGTAGGAAAAGTTAAGTAAAGAGCTGTAACTCTGGGGGAAAAGTTGATGAAATAGTTATTATGGTGGTGATAATGGCTTCAGACATACTACTGTTGCTACTACTTTTAGTACTACTATTACTACTACTACTATTAATTATTATAATATAAATTTTTTTTATCAAAAGTATCTGATGGCTTTCACTGCAAATAAAGTGACAGCATATCTTCTTAACACCTCCAGCACCTTCCTCAGTAATGTTGATGATTTTAATAATGCAGTCATGTTAAGAGTTTCGATACTACCTTTTACTTACACTCCTTTTCAAGAATTCGCAAGGTGGCCAAAGATTTGGGACAAAGAGATGGCAAGTCACCTCAATACTCTACCGTTTATTTCAGGGTATCTGCCTAAATAATTTTTATTTTCCCCAAAATTTCTTCCAATACTTTTGCAAACTTATTTCGTCTTAACCAAATGTTCCAAGAACATCAGTCAGTTAAGTGCCATACGTGATACACGCTTGGGCGATCATGTCTCGAAAGAGACATGTCTGACTGGGCAGAAGATTATCCCGCAGTAGGTTGCCATTGCTTTCTGCGGTAGACTGGTTGCCGACCAAGACTATAGAACCCAATCTGTCCTGTTATTTGACTCATAGCTAGAGGGGGAAGAAATGCATTATGTTATTATGGGGGATCGGTTTCCTATTGTTTTGAAGTAATAAACTGATCTCCCACTTAATGACCAGTAGAAGCCTTAATCATTATTCCAACTATTATATTCAGTCAGTTAGTTAAGTGCCATACGTGATACATGCTTGGGCGATTATGTCTCGAAAGAGACATGACTGACTGGGCAGAAGATTATCCCGCAGTAGGTTGCCATTGCTTTCTGCGGTAGACTGGTTGCCGACCAAGGCTATAGAACCCAATCTGTCCTGCTATTTAACCCATAACTGGAAGGAAGAGACGGATTAATACCTTTCCCAAGGGTATTTGCGCGTAAGTGAATGCAATGAATTCAACTGGAATATCGAACTCGGCTCCCTGGTTTCTCGTTCCGAGCCGATATCCACTGTACCACAACGCACATCCAAGAACATAATCTTTCTAAAACAGAAATTATCATCTGAAATTGGCACATATCTTGATTGCATCATAAGAATTCAGAATCTAGAATTACGAAATTCTAAATACTTCAAATACCTCGGTGTATGAATCAGAATGGAAAAAGTAAATTTGGACATAAAATCGGCTGAAATAGTGCTACTTTTATATAAATATTAAAAGGAAAACTCATGACCTTAAATAGACTCATCAGATCTCGACCTGTCATAAGGATGTTATGGATGACATCCAAGTTGTTCAGAAATGTTATCACCTATATACAGACGTTGTCTCAGATCAATGATTAAAAACGTTCAAGTGAATGAAGCTTTTAGGATTTAAAGAAGACAACCTTCATCAGACCATACAGTCTGGCGCTACCCAATCACAAAGAGCTTTATCAAAAATTACATAACTTGAAAACTTCAAAAACGTTAACAAATGGAGCATCACATATAAGCAGAAGGAAAAACAATTGTAGAATCACGATGGTGATTTTCCACATTACTTTAAACCAAAGGTTTGAAAGGAAACTCCCATCACTACGAGAAAGAGCGATAACAGTTAGGAGACTTGAGAAGTATAATTTCCTGAAAACTATTTTAAGAAACATTAGTTTTATAAATTTTAATCGACGGTAACTTTTATCTGTTTTAACAGTGAATAGTGATGTTTTCTGTATGGAAACGGTTGCTTTTTACCATGACCTTTATTCTTCAAGAACATCCGTTAATCTTGGATAAAATAGTCACCTTCACATTCCGTATTCGTTGAGACTTCTGCTAAGGTTCAGATATTTATCCAACTTTTCAAACTCTTCAGTTCCGCACGAGCAAAAAATAAAAGATAAAAACTCATCTTTTCCATTTCAGCAAACTTTAGTTTTTACTAACTGCTCTCTATCCACTTTACTCTGTAACTATAAGTTTATCAGTATATTTGTACATTTGAAAAATAAATTAAGAAATAGTTTTAGTGTGTTTTAACCGCTCTTTCTCTAATACACATAAAGGGTTAAATCAGGGATGGTTGAATTGAGTGTCGGGGGAAATGACAGAAAAAGTTTGGGAACCACTGAACTAAACGGTTTTATTTATTTAAAAATGTTTAACTGCCTGCTTTGGTCGCGAAATTTTGATAAATTTACGTCAAAGTAAGGTCGGTTGCAGGCGCATTGAATTTTCCCTGTTGTATACTTAATGACAGTTTGACGATGAGGTTCTAGAGACAACTGAAACAAAAAGGGCACTTATACTTAACACAAGGACAGATATTTTAGGACACATAATGAGGAAATCCGAGTTCGAATTCCAGTTGAATTCCTTGCATTCACTTACACACAAATACTATTGGGAAAGGTATTAATCCGTCTCTTTCCTCCAGGACAGATTGGGTTTTATAGCCTTGTCTGGCAAGCAGTCTGCCGCAGAAAGCAATGGCAACCTACTTCGGGATAATCGTCTGCCCAGTCAGTCATATCCGTTTCATCTAAACTTATTTATAAATGAAACTTTGTGTGTGTGTGTATGTGTGTGTGTCTCTGTGTGTGTGGGTCCGTTACCTATAGACTCCGAAACGGCTGAACCGATTTTCTTGAAAATTTACGCAGTTGTACTATAAGCGGCTGCGAGTGTTCATAGCTTGGTTTTGCGTCAAGGTACCCCCGATAAATATCGAAAATCGATAATCGAAAAAAATCGGGTTATAGAAGGAGTGGTTCGATTTTAATCAAATTTGATACAGTCATAGACAAAGACATAAGAAACGATATTCAGAAGTTTCAAGGTTGCAGTTCTTACAATAGTGCAGAAAATCGATAATATATATATATAAGGCAAGATGTTTGTGTGTGTGTCTGTTTATCTGCCTGTATGTCTGTATTTTTTTCAGCGCTTTTATTTTAGTTTTTGCTTCGGGTTTGGCTCTAAGTAGGTATAATTGTAGTTCTTAGTCTCAGCCATGATACCATTCATTCAGAGGACTTATTTAGCCTTCAAAATTCATTTTTACGACGAAAAAAACCTTATTTGATATCGATAGCAGGAAATCAAAATTTGACTGGAATCCACTCATTTTTCTTTCAGTCTACGGCTTCGCTTTAACTGGAAACAACTATTGCTTTTTAGTCTTTCGTGCCAACGTCCAAAGAGTTTGAGCTCCAGGACCATGGATTAGTTTTCAAGCTTTCATTACACCCGAGCAACGCTGAGCTATACTGCTAGTTAATATTAAGAAAATTCTTCTTTGTATATTTACGGATAAGCAATGAAAGTACTGATGAAACTACGTTATTGCGGAAAATATTTTAGACAGACAAATATGACTAGAAGAACAATAAAAAATATGTTTTTAAAACATCATATATTCCGTGTAAATCTTCGCGTGACGGATAATCTCAACTTCGCACATAAGACCCAGATGATATTTTGGAGACATTTTTTTTCATAAAATGTGGCCATATTATACACCATCAAATCCGGCAAATCTCAACAAGAGATTTCGGTGTCACTATTATGCCGGAAATCACCTCAGGATGCAAGTAGTTTCGAAGTGTGAAATTGTTTGGAGATCATTTTGTTTATTTCTTTGTGATGACTGAAAATATTTTCCTTGCAAAAATATTTTTTTTTACCCCGACATTCTTCTCCGCTCAAATCTTGTGCTTCGACTGTCGATATTTCGTTGATATTTCTGAGATGAGACATTGTAACTGTTGTCGTCATCTTAGCTGTTATGTTCAGAACGCTTCGGCCTTCGTCGGGCGATTGGGATTTTGAACTGGACCCTTTACTTCGTCCACCGGGGTAGATTGTTCCAGTTCTCCATGCCATGCCTCTTCCGTATATCTCTGCTTCAGTTATTTTCCTTTAACTCAACTCTCTCGAGTTTTTGTTCACCTCTACTGTGGCCAGGTATCGAACTCACAACTCTTCGGATCAAGTCAACAGATTGCTTCAACCAAAGCTTTTATGAAAGTAAATCTGAAATTTTTGAATGTCTTTAAACACACACACACACACACACACACACACACACACACACACACACACACACACACACACACACACACAATAAAACAAAGAAAGAAAGCAAGAAATAAGAATATAATAATATTAATTAGAAACTAAACCAGCAATTCCAACACTGGGGGAAATTTCCCCCTGGGGAAAGTTTGAAGCTACCAAGGGGAAAATAATTACACTACCTACTACATAAAAAAATCTCGCATTTGTCAAAACTAACCCTGATATTGATACACTAGTGCACAAGAAGCAGCATCACCCTTCTCACTAATTTAATTCTGAAGTAGAAGAGCAAACAAAAGTTCTTTTATTTGTTACTAACCACTCTCTATGGCTATGCTTAGTTGTTACTAACTCCTCTCTAGCCACTTTACTCTTTAACTATAATTTTATCAGTATATATGTATATTTGAAAAATAAATTAGTAAATAGTCTCAGTGTGTTTTAACTGCTCTTTCTCTGATACACATGAAAAGGGAAGTGTGGATGGTTGAATTGGGTGTAGGGGGAAATGACAGAAAAAAATTGGGAACCACTGAACTAAACGGTTTTATTTATTTAAAAAGTTTTAACTGCCTGTTTTGGTCGCAAAACTTTGATAAATTCACGTCAAAGTAAGGTCGGTTGCAGGCTCACGGAATTTTCCCTGTTGTATACTTAATGACAGCTTGAGTAACGACGATGTTCTAGAGACAATTGAAACAAAAAGACCCTTATACTTAACACAAGGACAGATTATTTTGGGACACATAATAAGGAAAGCCGAGTTCGAATTCCAGTTGAATTCCTTGCATTCACTTACGCACAAATACTATTGAGAAAGGTATTAATCCGTCTTTTCCCTCCAGTTATGGGTTAAATAACAGGACAGATTGGATTCTATAGCCTTCGATGGCAACCAGTCTATTGTAGAAAGCAGTGACAACTTATTGCGGGATAATCTTCTCCCCAGTCAGTCATGTTTTTTTTAGACATGATCGTCCAAACCGTGTATCACGTATGGCACTTAACTGACTGAATGAGGAAAGAGGATTTTGATACTTATTGGGCAGCCTGAAGGTAAAAGAGACAAACAAAAGTCTCAAACTCAAAATGGTAGAAGTAGAAGGAGGGGGAGGAGGAGACGAAAAATAAAAAAGAAGGAAGAGTACGAAAGAAGAGGAGGAGGATAAGAAGAAGAAGAAGAAGAAGAAGAAGAAGAAGAAGAAGAAGAAGAAGAAGAAGAAGATATAAAGATGCGTTTTTCTTTTCGTATTTATTCGATCTATGCAGTAAGAATATCCTAAGACATGAAAGATTTAGTAGAATTAAATATTGTCCGGTATAATCTTAACAGCATGGGATACGCACATGACCCTGTCTTCATTTTAGACCGCGAAGGAAAACTGAAAAGGAAAGTTGGAAAACTGTTATGCATCTAAACAGTTTTTTTCGTTAGGGTTTCTCGTAATCTATTCTTCATCATCGGTGACTATTTGTTATGGGGAAACACACCTATTCCTCAGATAATGAACTCTCCCTCCTATATTAATAAGAGTTAACATAAAAACGGGAGAAGTTCTGAGGAGTTCTTGGGAAGTTTATAGGAATTCTTTAGAGTTCTGTTGGAGTTCAGTAGAACTACTAGGCAGTTGATATTAGTCGGCAGTTAGCCGAATACTAAGGAGTCAGCTTTCAGTGGAAGATTACCAAGTTTCTAACATTAGCAACCGACAGAGCACGATTATGACCTTCAGTGCGAAAACTACTTTACAGCACTATTTCTATTTTCTTTTTGCCAAGCAAAGCGACAGTTTCAAACGATGACCAATATTCGTTTTCTGTAAGTTCCTGCGGATTAGATTTTCTGAACCACGCACCCTAAAGTTGTAAATGACGTACTATAAAAGATTCTAATAAACTTCAAACACATTTGTAAGATTCTCCTGATATTGACCCTGTGAACTTATGCACAAATTAATTTAATGACTGTCTTCTGATCTAACACTAACTTCCTAGTAGTGACTAACTGGCTGGTTGCATCCAATACCTCTAAAAACTAAACTGGTTGCATTCCATCAACGCCGATCAGATCCTGAACTACATTCACGATGAACAGATGTGCCTTAGTGGAGAACACGCGCCTTGGGAGAATATTGTGCCTGCAGCCCTAACACCCGCAAGTGGCACTCATATACGATCCATCACTAAAGATCGGCTCCCTATACCACTCCAGTAGGTACCTGACTTCTCATGCTATCCTCTCCCTTTATAAGAGCCAGATCAGGCCGAAAATGGAGTCATGTTGCCCTATTAGGTCAGGATCTGACCAGACCTCTCCTTTTCAAGTCTTGACAGAGTTCAAAAGCATGTCCGAGTTCTTGTGGGATAAGAACTATTTTCCACTCTCCAACCCCTCTCTCTCTCTCTTCACCTCTCTCTCTCTCTCTCTCTCTCTCACACACACACACACACACAAGCGGAATTTGACGAATCTCTCACCTGTCTATCGTTACTATCATGGAAACTACTCGGACGAACTATATTCTTTGGTAACGCCAAATCTAACCCTTATAGCTAGGCTTCGCCATGCCACTTACACAGACGCAAACCATCCACATTCCCTCCGTATTTCATCGGTAAGAAGTACGTTCTACTGAAGCAGCTTCTTCCCGCGAACCACTGCCCTGCGGAACAGTCCCCTAAGAGGATATTCCCCTGATCACTACAATCTTAACTTGTTCAAGTCTAGAGTTAACTGTTATTTGCCCTTCCAATTCATATAAACTACCCCTAAACGTAAATCCCTACCTCGAGTGGCTCCTGGGACATGTACAGGGTGGACCTCATTTAAAAGAAAAAAGACAATATTGATAGCACAAGCTACACTTAAAGTGATTCTATAGCAATAGCAAAATAGCTTATTAAGCGCATGAAAAATCAAGGAGCAAATGAAAGAAGCACGCAAAGATACATCAGACGTATTAATTTCAAACATCCTGAAGCTTTCAGCTACTTTCTCTTTTTCTTCAGAAACTTACAGTAAAACAAAAATATAAGAAAAAACTATTAAATAATGCCACACTATAAGAGAAACGATTTTCTAAGCCCCACTTAGACGTGCACAAGGCCGAAAATATGGGGTATCCAGTGAGAATCGAACACACTTGTAATAGGTTCTAGCGAGACAAGCTGACTAACCATAGCACCACCTCGAGATGCTCTATCGATCTACGAGAGAGAAAGTAATTTTAAAGCAAGCTAGGGTCAGTCTGTCCATGCAAAATCTTCGATACCGACGTTGGATATGAGTTATTTGTGATTCGAATGGAACGTGGCACGGATGGCCGCCATCTTTTTCAAATTGCCAGTTTAGGGTCGGAAAATAATCAGTCATATCTATGGTTCTTTCAGCGAAGGAAAATGGTGAGATTTTCTGTGTTGGTTGACGTCACAGTAGGACGTGAAAAAAAAAAAGGAGGAAAACCGTGACACAATAATAAAAGGCTAGTAGACGAGGGAGTTTGGTGAATAACATAACAAACAAACAAACTTAAAAAAAAAAAAAGAAAGTGTTCCATAATTCTCACCCAGGTTGATAATTGTGAACAACTTCCGAAGGAGAAGAAAAAAAAATATGTTCCTTGTTTGACTGTTAATTGATTGAAATTGCTATTTTTTTTTAAAAAAAATCTTTCTGTTTTAACGTCATCCTTTCTATTTCACTTTACGGTCGTTGCACGCGTATTAACAAACATTTCAATATTTCTTTGCCGGCGTGTGCATTATAGCTGAAGTAGTCGTATATATCACCCGAACGCCAGCGAGGGTTGTATATATCTATATTAAATACAAGATCTCCAAGGGCAGACAAGCCATTCTCTTAGAAGATACAGAGCGTAATACAATCTTTTTAAGCACATTCGTCGTCAGGATCGTGCAAGCTGTTAAAACAGTACAATTTCCCTCTCTCTTAGCAAATGTATTCAGTCATTCGCGTGCTTGGAAAGCCGAATCTCTAAAGCATCTACTCACCGCTATTTACGCATCGTTCTTCAGTAATGAACTGAAACTTCTTAACTACTGGTGTTTGTATACATTGTGAATATAACGGTCTAAAATCTGCCTTCCTCTAGCGTGCACCGATAGCTTAGAGGTAGAATCTCCGACTCTTATCAAATCATTCGGGTTTTAATCCTGGGTGGAAGCAATCGGATGTCCAACTGTACTAAATGACATGTGATACAGCGAAACAGGACTGTCGACCTCCTGACGACTTCGAAATGTCCTGGACGGTTTTAGTTGGTGAATGCTGCCATAAACCTTGCCTTAAGTTCATCTTTGGTGTTACAAGGAGCTTTGTTGATCTCTCGCTCAACTCTTCCCTACACATGGTATTCAAGGGCGTTTCAGTCTGGGGAGTTAGTTTGCCAGATGTAAGGGGTGATGCCATCGCAAAAATAGTCTGCTAGCCATGACTGGTTTCTCATGTTTGGGTGGCATGTCTGTTCACAGACATATGTTCTGCCACACAGATACTTTTTTGTTCGAAGGCAGGGTTACGTACTTAATGTACATGATGTAGGCAATCGCGCTGAGTTTGTGGCCCTCACCAACAAATTTGTGAGTTCTTTTCTTATAAGAAAGACCAGAGAGAGTGTTTTCATAACTTTCTTAACCACTATTAGACCCATCAACCTCTTCCTGAAGTCTTTGCAGAGTCTTCAGATTGAAACACACTGAAATGTTTGTATTGCAGCTTACGGCACAAATGCCAAGCAGAACAATATGTCATTTCCAAATTTTTAGTGAGGTAAATGCTTTATGGTGCTCTTTTTCTCACTGACGGTGCCCAACTGACTCTAATATACTGTGCATTCAACAAAATAAAAAGCAACGCGCATGCGCAAAATAAATAGCGGCAATATACCCATCGTACCCTGTATGTGTGTGTGTGTGAGAGAGAGACAGAGAGAGAGAGAGAGAGAGAGACAGAGAGAGAGAGAAAGAAAAGGAGAGAGAAGGTGATAACTGAAATTTTATCTAATAGAACAATGTTAGGAAAATTAGGGACAAAGTGGAAAACATATGTATGACGCATTTCGGTCTTTAGAGTTCATTCGACTAAAATGTTTTTACTTACTCTAACAGAAACATCAGTTCTTCCGAGTAGTGTGACTTGTTCTGCACAAACATTCACCATCAACTTATGTGTAGGCAGACTGGTCGTTCAGTTCTAAAGCTAAACTGTTAGACGCACTGTATTTGGCATATTGGGCTGCCCTTTTTGCTGATGACCATGCATTCGGTTTTCTTGCAGTTTATTTGTAGTCCTTTCTTGTTACTCTTTTAAAAACCGTTATCTATTCAAACACACGTATCCACTAAATATGTCGTTGAACGCAATAATAATGTTAATATTATATCTATCTATCTATCTATCTATCTATCTATCTATCTATCTATCATATCTATCTATCTATCTACACGTCTATCTATCTATCTATCTATCTATCTATCTATCTATCTCAGCCTATTCATATCTATCTATCTATCTATCTATCTATCTATCTCATCCTATCTATCTATCTATCTATCTCAGCCTATTCATATCTATCTATCTATCTATCTATCTATCACTATCTATCTATCTATCTATCTATCTGTTCATATCTATCTATCTATCTATCTATCTATCTATCTATCTATGTTCTTATCTATCTATCTATCTATCTATCTATCTATCTATCTATCTATCTATCTATCTAAGGCAGTTCATTATCTATCTATCTATCTATCTATCTATCTATCTATCTATCTATCTATCTATCTATATACAGCTCCAAAAAGTTAGAGGAACCCTTTTTAATCAGAGTATAGCAATCTATCGGTCAAAATTTTGGGATATTGATCAGGTCAGTTAAGTAGCAGAGGGGGTTGTTAATCAGTTTCAGTTGCTTTGTTGTTAATGAAATCAATAACAGGTGCTTCAGAGGGGCAACAATGAGATAACTCCAAAACAGGAATGGTTTAGGCCAGTGATACTTATTTTCCCTTTTCATCTCTTTTGGCTGATTTTTTACTGACTGACTTTCTACTTTGTAGTTTTTCATTTATCTTGGATCAAAATCTCTGTTGATAGCATGGTGCGGTACCTGGACGCTACAGAGGTTGCACAAGTAGTGCAACTCCTCCAGGATGGCACATCAATACGTGCCATTGCAAGAAGGTTTGCTGTGTCTGTAGAGCTCGATTGGCATTTGCAATAGATCAGCAGAATTTGCAGCTACGCCACTGGCGCCCTATGCTCTTCACCGATGAGAACAGGTTCAATCTGTGCACATGCGACAGACGTGAAAGGTTCTGGAGATGCTGTGGAGAACGTTATGCTGCCTGCAACATCATTGTCTGTGTGTCCATCCAGAGATATTGAGAAGAATATTCTTCTCAATATCTCTGGAATGGACGCACAGACCTCTACAAGTTAGTTAATGGCACACTGACTGCTATTAGGTATCGGGATGAAATCCTTTGACCAACTGTCAGAACCTACGCTGGTGCAGTGGGACCTGGGTTCCTCCTGGTCCAAGACAATGCCAGACCTCATGTGGCTAGAGTATGCAGGCAGTTCCTGGAGGATGAAGGAATTGATACCACTGACTATCCCCCCACGTTCACCTGACCTAAACCCAATAGAACACCTCTGGGACATTATGTTTAGGTCCATCCGGTACCGCCAGGTTGCCCCTCAGACTGTCCAGGAGCTCAGTGATGCCCTGGTTCAGAACTGGTAGGAGATCCCTCAGGAGATCATCCGTCGTTTCATTAGGAGCGTGCCCTGACGTTGTCAGGCATGCGTACAAGCTCGTGGGGGCCACACAAACTACCATTTTACCATTTTGAGTTTCTAAATGACATTTTGGCAAAATGAACCAGTCTGCTGCATCATCTTTTCACTTTTATTTTTCAGGTGTCTTTGATTCCCCTCCCCTAAATGGTGACCTTTTTCATTTCTATCAAATTATGTTGTATCATTTTATTACTAATACATCACCGACTTATTATGAGGAAAGATATTCAAGATCATTTTTGACCTGTTTAGATCTGATGTGTTTTAGAAGTGTTTCTCTAATTTCTTTGAGCAGTATATATATATATATATTTATATATATATATATATATATATATGTGTGTGTGTGTGTGTGTGTGTGTGTGTTTACTTCTTACAAGCAATTTGTTAGTCATTTATTTCTTTTAGTTTAATAATGACAGCTGATACAAGTATTTGGTTTGTATATGGCTGCTCGTTTGTATGCTTAAGTTTGCCGGCGATTTTGTTGGCTTTTCTTCTTTAAGTTACATTTATAATGGTATGATTTTCTGAAAAAATCGACACATATATAAATATACACACGTACAAACAATCGACACATATATGCATATACGCATGTACAAAGATATATGTCTACAAATGCACAGTCAAATATATATCAGTATGTCTACAGACGAATGATGAAAAAGTCATTTGTAAAAATACATATTTTCCAACGAAATCCGGCTTACGGCCATATCATGTTGAATGCACCGGGTCTCCCTCGATCACCGAAGTTAAGTCAACGTTGAGCCTGGTCAGTACTTAGATGGGTGACCGCTTGGGAATACCGGGTGCTGTAAGCATTTAGTAACGGATGTGCGTCGTGGTGCAGTGAATATCGGCTCGAACGGATGTGCGTCGTAGTGCAGTGGATATTGGCTCGGAAAGAGAAATCGGTGAGCCAAGTTCGAATTCCAGTTGAATACCCTGCATTCAGTTATGCACTTGGGAAAGGTATTAACCCGTCCTTCCCTTCAGTTATGGGTTAAATAACAGCGTAGGACTTGGGGATCCTGCCCTTAAAAATAAATCTCGATACTCGGAAAGAAAAAAGTATTACGAGACATGCAACAGTAAATTGTTGAAAGAAAAAGGTATTACCAGCAATAAAAAAAAATTTAGTTCGCAATAAATGACCCACCGAGGTTGATAAGCTATAAAACAAAACCACCAACCAACGAAATTCATTTTCTTATCACTGTATGTAATACTTTCATGGATATATAATGTCTGGTTTTCGTGTACAGCCGGCATCTGATGAGGCTAGATAATCCTTGTTGCAGATGCGTGCCCAGCAATATTTGTAGCTCTTTAACACGGAGAGAGTGAACCTGTGTTTTAGACTGCAACTATCCCTAATTATTGTTTCTAAAAGCGATCTCGCAGTTCGGCATGATCCTCAGTTGAATACAGCTAGAAAGCTAAACACCTCTGTCTTCGTTGCAAGCGTAACCATCGACGGTTTCCAAAGTACTCAATATGTGCGTTGTGGTACAGTGGATATCGGCTCGGAACGAGAAACCGGGGAGCCGAGTTCGAATTCCAGTTGAATCCATTGTATTCACTTACGCGCAAATACCCTTAGGAAAGGTATTAATCCGTCTATTCCTTCCAGTTATGTGTTAAATAACAGGACAGATTGGGTTCTATAGCCTTGGTTGGCAACCAGTCTACCGCAGAAAGCAATGGCAACCTACTGCGGGATAATCTTCTGCCCAGTCAGTCATGTCTCTTTCGAGACATGATCGCCCAAGCGTGTATCACGTATGGCACTTTAACTGACTGACTGGTTAGGATCAACTCGTGGGACGCTTTTCAGGCACTTCCCAACTCAACGGCAATAGATACTAAAAAATAGTATGAAACACATCATTTTATGAAACAATGGGGTGGCCTTATATTTATGGCTGGTAGTGTAGTAATAATAGCATTGTGGAGTAGGATAGTCGCCCGAATATCAGTTAGTCAATTGCCATACATGATACACACTAGGGCGATCATGTCTCGAAAGAGACATAACTGACTGGGCAGAAGATTTTTCCGCAGTAGGTGGCCATTATTTTCTGCGGTGGACTAATTGCCAACCAAGGCAATTAGTCTACCGCAGTCTGTTCTGCTATTTAACCCATAGCTGGAGGGAAGATACAGATTAATACATTTCCCAAGAATATTTGTGCGTAAGGGAATGCAACAAATTCAACTGGAAATCAACTCTTCGATTTCTTGTTCCGAGCCGATATACATTGCACCAGAACGCGCATCCTGAATATACCTTGGAATAATGAGAAGGACTCACCACAGGATTTTGGAACACGAACAAGGCTGAAGAACGTATCGACCGAAACATCGTGATAAAAACATCTAGAATGAAAATATTAGTCATAATAACTGGTGAAATAATGAATCATTCAGCCATGTATTATTGTGCAGAGTATGACGCACCCTTTCGGCAAAACCAAACATGGACGCACTTAAGATAGTTTTTCAAAGAAACACCGCACACACTCTCCCCAATGAACCTAGAAAAAACAGTCATTATTTGCCAAAGCCCCCAACACAATGTACACATGTAAACACTATATCTAAACTTATTTATAAATGGAACTTTGTCTCTGTGTGTGTGTGTCTCTGTGTGTGTGTATCCGTTACCTATAGACTCCGAAACGGCTGAACCGATTTTCTTGAAAATTTATACAGTTGTACTATAAGCATCTGCGAGTCTTTGTAGCTAGGTTTTATGTCGAGGTACCCCCGATAAATATCGAAAATCGATAATCGAAAAAATCGTGTTATAGAAGGAGTGGGCCGATTTTAATTAAATTTGATACACTCATAGACAAAGACATAAGAAACGATATTCAGAAGTTTCAAGGTTGCAGATCTTACAATAGTGCAGAAAATCGATAATATATATATAAGGCAAGATGTTTGTGTGTGTGTATGTTTATCTGCCTGTATGTCTGTATTTTTTCAGCCCTTTTACTTCAGTTTTTGCTTCGGGTTTGGCTCTAAGTAGGTATAATTGTAGTTCTTAGTCTCAGCCATGATACCATTTACTCAGACGACTTATTTAGCCTTCAAAATTCAGTTCACGACGAAAAAAACCTTATTTGATATCGATACCAGGAAATCTAAATTTGACTTACATCTATTCATTTTTCTTTCAGTCTACGGTTCCGCTTTAACTGGAAACAACTGTTGCTTTTTAATCTTTCGTGTCAATGTCCAAAGAGTCTGAGCTCCAGGACCATGGATTAGTTTTAAAGCTTTCATTACACCCGAGCAATGCCGGGCTATCCTGCTAGTCTCATATAAAAAGATAAAGTGATATTTTACTTTATACATGACCATAGACTATAAAGAGAATCCGCACCCTTTTGGTATCACACTCTATTGACACATAGAATCTACAGAGTGACAGTAAAGTAATGTAAACACTTATAAAAGTGGTTCCACGAACTTTTCCGAGTCGAGCTACTTCCTAACATCTGCCTGAATGTCTTCTTCTTTGAGCCGTGTCCCTTCAGCACGTTGGCGATCTTTCCACATCTCCCTATCCCTTGTAGCTCTTAACACTCCTTCTTCTGTAACGTCTCTCAAACCCTGTTCCGCCATTCACATGCTCAAGTCCATCAAGTATGTCCCGCGTTGCTTTCTCTTGTCTCTTCCTTCGCTCTATCTGTCCCGTGAGTATCATATTCTCCAAGCATTCTTTCCTCAACACACGTCGCATAAGCTTCAGCTGTCTTTTCCTGATATTAACTATCAGTTTCCTTTTTCTCTCCAAAACCTCGCCGTTGCTCACATCTTCAGTTCACAGCATTCTCAGCATCCTTCTGTAGAGCCACATTTTATTTGCGTCCAGTATTACTCGAATCTTTGGTGTGATTGTACAGCATTCGCTGCCATATTGAAGGAAAGATATTAAAAACAATCCAGTACTCTCTTCTTTGTTTCCAGCGAATTAAAAAATCTCTTCATAGCCTGGCCAAAAACATTTCAGTGTTGGGAAATGCTTCATGAACTAATCTGAGTAATACACTTCTCACTGGGAAACCCCGACTTGTGCTCTTGTACAAAAAAGAAAGCTACGCTTAATAAATAACAGACCTATGTTAATATTTACCTCTGTATGCAGTAGTTTTTGAAACCTTGATATATATATATATATATATATATATATATATATATATATATATATATATATATTGATGCATATTTCATTAAATAATATAGGCAAGTTTTGTCGATTTATTTTATGTAAATTTTTTTCGTATCGTCTGGTAAGTTTAATATTATAATCGTTGAAAGAGAAAAGAAAATCACAATATTGATACAGGTTTTTATTTAATCCTTTCGGAGCTTTCGGCTTACATCAGCCATTATCAAAGATGAAAATAGTGTTTGGTGTAACGGGCAGTTCGTGGATGAACGATAGTAGTAGTCGTCTATTTTGTTTGTGTGGAGGATTGGCGAACACGTGCGTGCATGCTGGAAGCGAAAATCGCACTACAGCTTGTGGCGTCTCACATGACCACACGAGAGTGGGGGCGAGAAGTATTAAGTATGAAAAGCCCTTGGGGTAACCAATCGCTTCTGTTATCTATTATAGGCATTTGAGAATGTGTGTGTAGATTTCGTAGTTCTCCACACACATTCTCGTGCAGAAATTGTCTGACAGCCATGAGTGAGTTTTCCTGCTTGTGTGGCATGGTGCAGAATCCTGTTGCCAGACATAGGGTTTCCAGCAGCGACTTTCTTGACTCAGAGCAGTACTTACTCTTCAAGGCACTTGATGTAGGCCTCCGTGTCAAGAGTGAGGTTCTGTGAGAAGATTAATGGAGACATAACGTCACCATCACGAGTTAGAACTCCAAACACGTCTCATGTTGACTGGAGTTATCGTCCAAATCTTTACGAATATTACTGAATCCTGTTCAGGTAATTCTCAAGTCTCTTTCACTCCGCTAACCCTCTTGCGTCTTAGGGGCCTTATCATCTTGCTTGAGGTGAAATAACAGATAAACAAAATAATTGCGAGCTTAATTTTGCCGATTATAATGCTCTTTCCTATTAGTCTTTTCTCCCAAGCTTTCAATTCTGTCTGGAATCATCTTCTGAATACCCTGAAGATGGTTTCATAAGGAATTGAAGGCTTGGGAGAGATTAATAAATTTCCGCAAAGAGTCATAATTTCCAATATATAAGATATATCCCGGAAAGGAATAACAGTGTAAAGATTAGTGGAAGAATGGAACTCGACACATGAATACGATATAACGGATTTATTGTACTACTGTACAATTAACAATAAGATAGAGATAAGCAATCAACGAGTAGGAGCGGAATAAACTATCAAGTAGAGAATGCCTTTGTCTAGGACGTTGCTCACTCTCGTACCGCTTGTCACCGTCCTTTATACTCTAGAACATTCTATTCTCGGGGATGGCAGGATGTTCCACTATAATAATATATTTATACATTGAAATTGACGTCTACCAAACTGGGCAATCGAAAGTATTATCATTTGCACATTTGAAAGTCTATTTCTGCTAAATTTATTTTAGTACTCGAAACCTATTTTTTAAATGATTAATGGATATTAAAATTAAAGAAAGATATTGATTAGAAAATAGATTAGTTTGAAAATGCATTTTACAAATTCTTTTTCTTAATTCGTCCGTAGATTGATATATATATATATATATATATATATATATATATATATTTATAACTATTTAAAAATATTTATAATGTTTAAAAATGATATATATATATATATATATATATATATATATATATATATATATATATATTTCATTTTTAAACGAGTTATTTCGCTACCCAGGTTTCTACCATGAGTGGTGTCTACAGGCGATTTTAAATAATTTTAGTTATTAAAATTCGCCTGATGACACCACTCATGGTAGAAACCTGAGTAGCGAAATAATTCGATTAAAAATGGAAAATACTCAAAACTTCTACATTATAATTGTGTAGAACAATTTTTAATACAAAAGTGTTCTGATCTAACCCTATTAGGACCAAAAACTAAGTATTAAAATATATATATATATCCAAGTGAATAAAGAACGAAAAAAATTTTTAAGAACGTTCAAAACATTAATTTAAAACAGTGATCAATATAGAAAAAAATGAATATTTGTAATAAGTTATAGTTTAGAACATGTACAAATTATAATTGAGTAGAAAAGGGCACAGTTTATTCCGAGATCGTAAAAACAATGTCTCATCAGATAGTTAATAACGATGCTCCCATAATGTTGTAAACTATAACTGATAATATATATATTCCACATATAAATTCAAATATTACATTTGGAGGAAAAGCCAATTTGATGAATTATAAAATCTGTCTCATCAACATCATCTGTTGCATGGAGATGGATTTGATAATCCGTTGAAATGGCTATCCTCCAAATGTAATATTTGAATTTACATGTGGAATATATATATATATATATATATATATATATATATATATATATGTGTGTGTGTGTGTGTGTGTGTGTGTGTCTGTGTGTGTGTGTGTCTGTGTTTGCATGTGTGTGTAAGTGTTTGTGTGTGTGTGTTTGTGTGTGTGTGTTTGTGTGTGTGTGTTTGCATGTGTGTATATCTGTCTGTGCGTGTGTATATGTGTCCATTTTTCCTGAAAATCATACCACCATAAATGTGCCTAAAGAAAAAAAAGAAGACTAAAATCAACCCCAAACTTACGCAAACAAATGTGCAAACATATGCAAACGAAATACTCATATCATCTGTCATTATTAAAGCAAAATAAATAAAGAACAACGCATTGTTATTGAAGATGGGTAAGGCGTCTGTAGGTGAAGAGAATGACGAACGTGGAAGGAAGTAAAAAAAAGGAGGTAGAAAAGTTGAACATCTTAAAAATGGCCGCCTCATCACAGAGGTGTTGAGAAATTACCGCGTCTCTGACGAATCTCTTGTGTGTGAGGCTACAAATAGTGAACGTCTTTCACTCGCGAGTCTGCAATCTTGTTCCCGCCAAAATAGTCTTAACGTCTGTTATAAAAGTGAATTGAAAGAATTCGTAAAAGTACGAAAAATAAAATAGAATAAAAGCGAGAGAAAAATTACAATTTCCGCACAAAACTATTTCCAGAGTATGGTCTTTGTTCATTGGTTTGTTTTAAGGGCTGTAATAACTCATTTTAGAGGAGTTTCCAAAAAATGAACTTAAATAAGAAAATAACAATTAAAAAAAAACTGGATGAAAGAATAAAATTACCGGAGAAGTGATCACTAAACTGTAACTGGGATTTTCTAGTACGATAGACATTACACTTTTCTTAACGTTGTTTGTACTGTTTATGTAAAACACTGTTCTTATCTATCTATCTATCTATCTATCTATCTATCTATCTATCTATCTATCTATCTATCTATCTCAGTCTGTTCATATCTATCTATCTATCTATCTATCTATCTATCTATCTATCTATCTATCTATCTATCTATCTATCTCATTCTCTTCATCTATCTATCTATCTATCTATCTATCTATCTATCTATCTATCTATCTATCTATCTATCCCAGCCTGTTTCTATCTATCTATCTATCTATCTATCTATCTATCTATCTATCTATCTATCTATCTATCTCAGTTCCATATATCTATCTAGCTAGCTAGCTATCTCAGTTCAATCTATCTATCTATCTATCTATCTATCTATCTATCTATCTATCTATCTATCTATCTATCTCAGTTCCATATATCTATCTATCTATCTATCTATCTATCTATCTATCTATCTATCTATCTCAGTTCCATATATCTATCTAGCTAGCTAGTTAGCTATCTCAGTTCTATCTATAGATAGATAGATAGATAGATAGATAGATAATCTATCTATCTATCTATCTATCTATCTATCTATCTATCTATCTATCTATCATATTCTGTTTTCATCAGTCTATCTATCGATCTATCTATGATCATATTAATTTCCCTTTGTCTGCATCCTTCGATCCTCTTTTGCATCGAAAGTCATTTTCTTTATTTGTAAATAAAAAAAACTGAACTCAACTCGCAATCATAAAAATGAAATTGAAAGTAAAATCATTTCTCCGTCAAGTCTGAAAGAACGTAATTTGGTTTCCTAAGAGTTCCGTGAAATTCGAGACATTCGCATGTCATCGCGTGATGAGAAAATATTGCTGTTGTTATTGTTGAAAGTGGAAAGCCGATACTTTTGGTCGCTGATAAAAATGTTTTTAGTTTTATTTTTTCAGCGCGCTGAGATAAACGAAAAAATAAAAGATGACTTAGCTTTGCTACTTGAAACAAGTTTGTCGGGAAAATATTTTTTCCATCAAGAAAACATCATTCATTTGATATTAGCAATGGAACGAATGTATTTTTAATTTTTTATTGTGTAAATCTTTGCGTCTCCCAAGAGAAGCAAAAATATACAAACTGGCAAGTTAAGGACGAACTTCTAAAAAAATGATTCCATTAACAATGACGGTAATGGACAATTTTCTCGGCAATATTGCAAATTACAAACTTTCATTTTTGCCACTCTATCGATTTATATCGGTATATTTTTGTCTTCGGCTATTCATATCTATCTATCTATCTATCTATCTATCTATCTATCTATCTATCTATCTATCTATCTATCTATCTATCTATCACAGTCTGTTCATTATCGATCTATCTTAAGAAAAAACTATTGCAAACTGGAAAAAACTTTTTGTTTGGTGCTTTTTTTCATTTCGGACTTCGACGGACTAAACGTATCCGTTAGTTGATACACGTACATTTACATACAAATGATAGCGGGCCCTGTGAATTTTATAATTTAAATTTATTTAAACAAAGATATATTTTGAGTATATAGACTAACCGATATTCTTTCAATTATTTATCTTTTTGTTCATGTTTCTATGACATTTGTTATTATTTTTCTGTGAAATTGTTCTTGATACATAAAATACTTACACATCGTTTTCCATCTATCTATCTATCTATCTATCTATCTATCTATCTATCTATCTATCTATCTATCTATCTATTCCATTTGATTGATTTTACGGCTTATCAACCTTTTGAAAATTATTTAAAGCCGGAAATCATTTTTCTTCAAGTGAATTAATGTTCCCAAAAAGTATTAAAGTTACAGGGAGAAGACAGTTATTTTTATATCCAAGTGAATTAAAATTCCCATAAGGAATAAAGTTATTTCAATGTAGAAGGCAATATTTTACAAAATAAGATTATTTTTAATTAGCTTTCTGTCCGTTAGTTAAAATCCAACTATTTATTTTGTATAAACATAGAAAATTGTGGCACATGGCCGAAAAGGGGAGGGGTAGAGGGTGGTCTTCAGTTACCTAGCTGAACACTATCACGACCCATTCACTCATTACAATTTGCTCAATCACCAAAAGAACCCATCCATCATCTCCCAATCCTTCTTACACCACAATACCACATATTTACGAGGGGCACCTAAAAACGGGGGAAAAACCCATGACAATAAAAATGTGTTTATATACAATATAATGCATAATTTAAAAGATTTAATGAAGAATGAAATGATGGGAGGGGGGATGAACCCACAAAACAAACTGAAAATACAACAAATTTTGAACTAAAATAATAAACAATGTTAGTAAGACCCGTCCATCCCAGAAAAAAGAGTGGCCGCTGTATTCCGCCAAACGGCGAAATCAAGAAGCACACTCGCTAAGGGAGGGGGAGGGGGCGTAAAAAATTAATGGAATGGAACAATAGAAGGCTGAATCAGCCGAGATAAAAGTAGGCCAAAACAAACTGGGGAGGTTGGGAATCATAACACTTGGATCATAACAAAAGAGAAAGCCGGGTACAGGCTAGGAACACATTCATTCACTTTAACTAGGTACACAAAAGAGAGCTACCTTAACCAGGGGGTGGGGTTCCACAGGAATCCACCCCGATGCAACCAGCAGATCTAAAAGGGAAAATCAAGACTAGCCCCGTTCACGCGAACCAGGCCCACCACATTTACCGTTAGTTAAAATCCATTTTCTTCATTTTGTAGAGCGCTTCCTTTTAACAGTTTTTTTCTTGGTTTTTCTTGGTTGTCATGGATATGAGAGTTTTTAAGACTCTTTTTCTTGGTTGTCATGGATATGAGCGTTTTTAAGACTCTTTTTCTTGGTTGCCATCAATATTCTCGTTACAACAGCAACTGAAATTATTATGACAGAAATCCCAATAAAATATTTGATTTGTTTAGTGATTCCTTCTTTATCAAATCCAGGTTCTCCTTCGTTGATTATCAACACCGGCTACTGTAAGCGACCTTCTACAATAAGAAATATGTTTCGGCTTTAAATAACGCAGAAAGGGTTGATAAACCATAAACTCAAATCAATTAAAATGTTCTCTTATGGTACTAAACTGGAAAAGATACAATTGTCGACATCCGTATATTGATCTTTCTACTTAGAATTGTTTTCACCAAAATCTGATTAAGATATAAGATAAGATATCATATATCATAAGATAACATATAAGATTATAAAAGAGTAAGACATCATAGTTTAGTCTAGCATGAGTAGAAAGCGAAGAAAAATAGAAATATCCAAGAAAGAGCATGTTTGCCTGAAGAATCAATATTTAACATCTTATTTTATTTTTTTTTTGGACTGGACTACTAGCAACTGGTGATAGTATAAAAAAGAAAGTACCTTAAGCAGTTTCACACTGTGTATTGTATGCGCTGATAAATCAATTTACCACCACTTCGTCCCGATTAAGGACTGAACTTACGTCTCCAGAATGTTATGGTGAAACACACCTATTCTATAGTGAATAGACTTTCACACCTAATTTAAGTAGGAGTAGTAAGAGGAAAGAGGGTCAGTTGATGTTGGACGATAGTAGTCGACAGTTAGTCGAATACGAAAGTAGTCAGCGACCTGGCAAGATTACACTGCGTAATACATATTATACCATGTTTCTAACGTTTTGTACGTCGAACCTATTAGAACCGGTTTTTATCACAAATACTAGCCTCCACTGCGAAAATAACCCAACAACATATTGGGTGAACAACTGTATAATAATGCACTGAAATGGATATCGAACACCAAATCAAACGAAGTCCAAGAAATAAAATATCTAAAATGTCAGAAGGAAGGTGATAGATGGGTAAGGATACAGAGGATGGGGTTAGGGTAGATGGGAAGAGTGTTTGAAAGAATGGGAGCGAGTTAGTGTGTTAGGAGGTGTCTATTGACCTTACATTTAAACTCCTGGAGATTGTAGTCGTCGGGGAAGCAATCATGTGGAAGGGAGTTCCACAGTCGGGAAGTGCGAGAGAAGAAACTGTTGGAGCAGAAGAGAAACGAGAGGCAGTCGATGTTGCACGATAGTAGTCGACAGTTAGTCGAATACGAAAGTAGTCAGCGACCTGTCAATATTACACTGCGTAATACATATTATATCAAGTTCCTAACGTTTTGTACGTCGAACCTATTAGGACCGACTTTTGCACAAATACTAGCCTCCACTGCGAAAATAACTCCACAATACAGAAACGCAACCAATTGTGCAAACTAAGCCTTTTCACCTTGAGGCGAGCGGTTAAAAGCTTCAGAATTTAAAGCCGTCAACCAGTAATAATCCTTCATATTGTTTAATACAAACACCCATGTATGTTAATAAAAATTCCCTTTTCCCAACAGGGCATCTTTTGATGAAGGCACGATTATTTTTTGTTTACTTTTTTAATATTTACGTCTTTCGCCAATGAAATTTCCGACAATAAATCCGGAAATAGGTTACTCTACTGGAGACTTATAAAACAAACAAAAATATTCTTGAAGTTCACTTATCTTTTCAACCATTCATCGAGACATGTTTCCCAATAAGCCGCCGTTTGACACCACTTCCTTACATAATTCCCTTACGCCCTACGATCCTCAAAAACCACGGATTTTTCCAAATTAAGGTCGGAGGATGAAGAATAAAATTGGAAGAAAGTTGCCATAATCTTGGTACTGTCCGCCGATTCTTATTTGTACTTAATATTATTCTTCCCTGGGGCGGGTTTTTATATAATTGTCCCAGGGAGAGCAAGAACGGTAATTCCCAGAAAACCGTACTGACAGACCACAGCTCATCTTGTGATGGAAGTAATCAGACAAGTTGGCCCGCGAAATTCATTTTAAGAGATAAAATAAAAGATGTGACAAAAAGAAAGGAAAAGAAGAATGATTGCAAAATGTCAATTATTGCATAGAATAAGGAGTAAAGGAAAGATGAAAGACGAAAAATAATAAAGAAAAATAAAAAGAAAAGAGGAAAGAAAAAATTAAAAAAACACGGAAAAAAAGAGAAAGAAATGTAACAGAAAGGAAAAAAGAAAAGAAAGAGAAAAGAACTGCTAAAATAAAATGGCCGAGAATGTAAGGAAGGGAAAAATAAAAAAGAGGAATGAAAGAAAGGAAAAAGGGAAGAAAAAAAAAACACAGGAACAAAAAGAAAAAGGATGAAAATAAAAAGAAAAAATATATTAATCGTGAAAATTGCGTTGTGGAAAAGACGAAAACTTTTTGAAAAATAAAATAAAAATATTGTAACAAAAATAGAAAAAAAGGCTCTCGGTTTACGTCGACATCTTTGCGGCTCTTACTTTTGTCTTTTTTTTTTTAATAAAGCCAAAATAAATAAATAAAGTTAGGGCATTTCCGCATTTTATTTTCCGTCTATTCCTGCGTGAGTTTAAAACAAAGCTTTGCCTTTCCCGTTTCCAATGATTAAACCGACAACCTAAAAAATCTGCATCAATTTTTAATGACCAAAACGGTCAAGTATCCTATTTAGAAGACAATATGAAATATCAATCTTCTTGTGTCACGCCTTTTTTTTTGTTACAGGAGAGGGGATTACTCGTTCTACGTTCCCTTATCCCTAAGTATACAAACAATCATAATATGGCTGCCGGGTGTCCACTGGCCTCGTTATGAATTTATGTCATCATGTTTGACAACGTTTTATCTCATTTTTCTTCCCACACTTAGGAGCATAGCTTGATGGCTGGACTAAGTGATATGAAGTTTGTATGTGCGATGAACCGACATATTTATAAACTGTGGTCATTACCAATTTTAGAAGTACAGGGAGTTAATGATTGGAATGCGAAATATTTGCGATGTTATTGTTTCAGATTTTTAAGATTAATATCCATACCTTTCTTGTTTCTAATATGTTAGGACCGATTTTGATCTTTCCACACTCGAATGTTGTATTGGAAGGACTTTAGAAATCACTTCATTTTTTTCTAATCATATCACCCCGAGCAAGGCGGTAACGCCACTGATGTGCAGGGGGCTACGTAAGAGTGAAAAGATTGGAAAAGAGAAAGTCGGAAACCACATCCTAAACAGGGAACAAGGGATGAGCCTCTACACCTGTTAAACAGACGTGGGTGGAGTGTGAACCGGGCGATAGTTTAGTCTATCTACTCCAGTTGAAAAAAAATAAAAATAAAAAAATAAAAAAGTGAAAAGATTGGAAAAGAGAAAGCCGGAAACCACATACTAGACAGGGAACAAGGGATGAGCCTCTTCACCTGTTCAATAGATGTGGGTGGAGTGTGAGCCGGGCGACTGTTTAGTCTATCTACTCCAACTGAGAATAAAAAGAAAAGAAAAAAAAAAGTAAGAAGATTGGAAAAAAGAAAGCCGGAAACCACATCCTAAACAGGGAACAAGGGATGAGATTCTTCACCTGTTCAATAGACGTGGGTAGAGTGTGAACCGGGCTATAGTTTAGTCTATCTACTCCAATTGAAAAAAAAAAAAAAAAAAGAGTGAGAAGATTGAAAAAGAGAAAGCCGGAAACCACATACTAGACAGGGAACTAGGGATGAGCCTCTTCACCTGTTCAATAGACGTGGGTAGAGTGTGAACCGGGCGATAGTTTAGTCTATCTACTCCAATTGAAAAAAAAAAAAGAGTGAGAAGATTGAAAAAGAGAAAGCCGGAAACCACATACTAGACAGGGAACTAGGGATGAGCCTCTTCACCTGTTCAATAGACGTGGGTGGAGTGTGAACCGGGCGATAGTTTAGTCTATCTACTCCAATTGAAAAAAAAAAAAGAGTGAGAAGATTGAAAAAGAGAAAGCCGGAAACCACATACTAGACAGGGAACTAGGGATGAGCCTCTTCACCTGTTCAATAGACGTGGGTGGAGTGTGAACCGGGCGATAGTTTAGTCTATCTACTCCAATTGAAAAAAAAAAAGAGTGAGAAGATTGGAAAAGAGGAAGCCGGAAACCACACCCTAAACAGGGAACAAGGGATGAGCCTCTTCACCTGTTCAATAGATGTGGATGGAGTGTGAACCGGGCGATTGTTTAGTCTATCTACTCCAATGAGTGCACAACATACAGACTGAGGAGCGTGTCGGTCAAAGGGTTGTGCCCAAAACTACGAAGATAAAGAAATTAACCCACCCTAAAATGAGTCATTCAGTTAAGTTTCATACGTGATTCACGCTTGGGCGATCATGTCTCTTTTGATCTATGACTGACTAGGTAAAAGATTTTCCCGCAGTAGGTTGCTATTTCTTTCTGAGATAGACTGGTTACCAACCAAGGCTAAAAACCCAATCTTTTCAGCTATTCAACCACAGCTGGAGGGAGAAGAGATGAATTAATAATTTTCCCAAGAGTATTTGCGTTGTAAGTGAATGCAACGAATTTAACTGTAATTCAAACTCGGTTCTCGGGCCTTTCATTCTGAGCCGATATCCATTGTATCATTACGCACATGCATATGATATTTTAATAAGCATATTGATTGGTTTGATTTTTATGATCTATCAATCCGTTTGGGGTTATTTAAAACCGAAATTGTTATGAACAAAATGAAAACGAAGATAGTACTTAACATAATCTGGTTGGTTTTAGAATTCTGCCGAGTGACACATTTTCGTAACAAAAAAAAAAAAATAATCAGGCCGGTAGGAATAAATATATAAATATACTGCTTGATTAAAAACAGAACATCTACTCAAACACGAGTATCGGTTAAAAATAATGTTTAAACAAATAAATAAAATATGTCGTTTCTTAAAACCATTTCGTTAATATTCGGGATTTTCCGTAATATATATACAGTACTGTGCAAAAGTACTAGGACAAGAACTATTTTTTCTTTTATGAGGCATATTGACAGAAAATAAACAATTTAATTAAAGTAGTTTTATTTGATTTATTCAATAAATGCTTTAACAAGAAAAATACTTGTTACAAAATAAATTTATTATTTAGTATAATAGCTTTTTGCTTTGATCACAGCTTTCATTCTGTTAGGCATTGACATCAAAAGTTTCTTCAATTTATCTAATGGTATCTCCTGCCAAGCAGCTTGTATTTGTTCCCAAAGTGTGTCTTGCAAAGTAACATTAGATTTATCAAATTTTTTATCCCCCAAAAAGCCATAGATGTTCAATAGAGTAGTTTCAAAATAACTGGTTTAATAAAAAATATGAAAAATTTGATATAAATTCTTTTTAACACATTTCTTTTACACCTAGTTTTAAATAATCAATAATTATTAGCAATTTACTTGGCTTTTCACTCTGTAATTGAATTTCAGTGAGGTTTTTAGGAAAATCACCCCTGTCGTAATCCTTTAGTGTTAGAACAGGGTTGATTTTTTTGATGCCTCATAAAAGATAAAATAGTTCTTGTCCTAAACCTTTTGAACAGTACAGTATATATATATATATATATATATATATATATATATATGCTTGCCAAAAATGACCGAAAAATGTATAGTGATAATAACCTATCCTATTTTGGAACAAATTGTCATTTGTTTCTATCTATCATTTTTTCAAAACATTTTTGAGTACTCATATGTTTTTAAAACATATTTAAAAGCTTTTAAAAATCTATAAATTTTATTTTATATAGAAAACCATTTTTGAGAGTTGTTTGAACATGTTGAAACATTTATTGAACTAAGTGAAATCAAACATAAAGCTTCATTTTAGAGCCCTCAAAGATAAGAAAAATCTTTAAGGATATCGGAGGATAGTGATATAAAGATTGATGATCCTTAAAATATTAATTGAACAAGGTCAAATTTAGCACACGGCTCCATTTCTGTAAAACTCAGAATCAAATTCATAGTCAGAAGCTTTCGAGATGAGCATGTTAACTGGCAATAACATATATTCCTTGAAGAATCAATTCCGCGCTTATCTCACTGCTTCTATGAAGACACGGCAGTTCAATTTTCTTCGATCAGTATTGACAGTGTTAATGCATTTGGCACCATCATACATACTTATATCGTGCCTCTAAGCCATTTGCAGCCATCTTGAGAGCCTTTTATCTGTGGCTTTAACGCAAATTAGACTCATGTTCGACGGAATTTCAAGTGAATTATCGTAAGTAGATTAAAAAAAGGTACTTGAGCCCATGTTAACTGGGATGAGAGTTGAGATGAGATGTAAAGTCTATATTGTCAATAAACGAGCTAAAATAGGATACTCGCTGGAAGAGATAGTTGTATATTACGCTAGTTGTAAACTTTCGAAATTAGGTCAAAAGCCAGCGTTCTAAATGCTAATTTTAAAAGGAAGAAGGTTCATGCCTTTTAAGAGATGGACACAAAAAGTATTCCAACTTAAATTTGAGATTTTTTCTGGGGTATATCAAAATAATATTTTCTAGATCCCACTGATTAGGCTTTCTTTTAAAAGCAGTTTATAATACAAAACGAGGAGATAGCAATATAATTAGTATTAATATTAATTTTATGTTTTAATTTGTATTAAAAGATACAAAGGAAACTTTATTGTCTCACTGGGGTACATAGTTAAGACATAGTGTGAAAATATAGAGTTACAGCTTGAAACTGATACGGACATTTCTTCGTCGTATTTATTTAAAAAATATGTAACGGTATCAGATCGACGTGCATCCATTTATTTAAGTGAGACGCATTTCACTTTTCATCGAGTTGTTTATAAAAATGGTCTAATGTAGTGCAGTGAATTGAAATTTATTCAATAATGTTGCTATAAGGTATTATAAATGTTCATAATTTTTCACACATTTAATAGTTGGAATATAAGATACAAGTTTACGCAGATTGATATAAGAATGTGTATAGAAAACAGAATTTCCAATGAAAAAGGCAGTAAAAACATAAACAAACGCCTCTAACTCAAGAACCACTTTTCTAATTTGAACGAAATTTTCCACTGAACTCGGTAGGGGTTCAAGGTACAGTATGCACATAAAGTGGCTGGGATATTAAGTATTTTCATCCGTATCTGAAGAACACATATATCTACATACAAGTTTTAAGTTTTTATTTTGACGAATTTTGATAAGTATTACTGAATTATATATACAGTAAATAACTAACCTAGAGAGCCAATGAACCACGAAGGTTTCACCTATATAGGGAAGGTTGGCTCTTGATTCTATTAGGTGAAACCTTGGTAGGTTCGTTAGCATTCTAGGTTAGTTATTTACTTTGTTTGCTCTACTTGCATATTGAGTGCTTTTTGTTTTAGGTTACTAGGTCTCGTTTTTTTTTTCTTTGGTGGGGTTACGTACTTTGACTGATGTTCAAGTGCTTAACTCATTCTTTTTTATTGACATTTGTTCCTTCCGCTTATGTACTCGGAGGATTTTTTGAAACGAGTATAGCGATAAGTTTATATATATATATATATATATAGTAAATAACCTGAATCCAACCTTCCCTGAAGATCGGGTTAGGTGAAACCTTGGTAGGTTTTTTGGCTCTTTAGGTTATTAACTTTTTTCTCTGCTTACGTATTGAGCGCTTTTTTGTTATAGATTACTAGTCTCGGTTTTTGTTTGGGGGGGGGGGTTACGTACTTTGACTGATGTTCACGTGCTTAGCTCTTTCTTTTTTTATAACCAGTTTTTCCTTCCGCGTATATACTCGGAGGGTTTTTCGAAACGAGTATAGTGATAAGTTAACAAATATATATATATATATATATATATATATATATATATATATATATATATATATATTTCTTCCACCCAGGGGTAGAGTCGCCGACTGACGCCAATTCGGTCGGGTTTCGAGCCTAGGTTAAGGAGCAATCGGAGTCTAACCGCACTGATGAGCTGTGATACAGCGAAAGAGATCTGTCTTCGGATGACAATATAGATATATATATATATATATTGTATATTTGGGGAGTAATCTCTCTTTTATGCAGGTTTTTATTTCACCCCAAGCAAGGCAGTTTTACTGCCCCTGTTGCGCAGGGGTTTACATAGGGGAAAGTGATGAGAAAAGAGGGGTTAGTTATAGGGGATGTCAGGAGGAGGGTGAGAGACGGATGAGAATACGGGTGTAATGGGGGTGGAGTGGATGGAGAAAAGAGCTTGAGAGAAAGGATTCGAGTTAGTGAGATAGGTGATGTCTGTTGATCTTACATTTAAATTCCTTGAGATTGTAGCAAGTATATAGAAGGGAATTTCACAAGCGGGGAGTGTGAGAAAAGAAGCTGTTAGAGTAGAAATTTCGGTTACATTTTATCAGTTTCACTATAAAATGGTGGGACCTAGTTGCTAGTCTAGTAGCTCGTGTAAATTCATACATAGGGGGCACCAGTGAGCTAAGTTCATTGGAACAGAAGCCGTGAAAGTATTTGTAGAAGAGGCACATGGAAGCCACCTCATGCCAGTGAGAGAGCGACTGCAGCCAAGCTGCGAAGTCGGTATGGATCTCATTACAGATTCTCCGTAGGGTTTTGTCAAGAACCCCGAGGTGAATAGCAGAGGCACTCGACCAGATGGGGCAGCAGTATTCAATACACGGGCGGATGGTAGAACAGATAAGATATTATGGTGAAGTTTCTTACGTAATTTTTTATGGGATCTTACGTTTTTTTTGTTTTGAGGACATAAATTATATAAAAATTGTTCTAACGTTTTGTTTATCTGACCGCTTTTGGCTATACTTTAGCCATTATCGAGGATGAATTTATTTTACGTGTAACAGAATGTATACAGTGTTATGTATGTTTGTAAAATAGTGTGTAAGTGTTAAGTACCAAACACGGTAAGCACGTTTTTAGTGTGTTCATACTTGATATTATCATAGCACATGCAATAATACTTGATATTATCATCCACATGCAAAATATAATGGTAGCTTTATTACCGACTGTTTCTAGATTTGAGTTTGTTTAAAAGTTGTTTAAGGCTGTTATCAATTATAAATATAGGATGTCAATATTTTTATTAAATGTATAATTTTAATTTGATTTATGCCAAAACCTAAAAATGAAAGTAATATCGTAAGAGTTTAAAAATATAAATAAATAAATGTTAAATATTTTGCGGGCCACATTTAACGCATGTTATAAGGTGGGGTAATTTTTGATTATTTAATTTATATTATTTTTATATATTTTCTAATGTCGAATGCATTGAAAAAAGGAAGAAGAAACTATATATATATATATATATATATATATATATATATAAAAGGAGAACTCAACACGTCATTTCAAGTGGTTATAAACTATAGTTCAGTTCTAAGAGCCAATTAGCTCATTTCATCAGACCTTACAATATTCTTTCCATTTGGTATTCCAGCAAATTTTTTGTACCAAATGGAAGGAATATTGTAAGGTCTGATGAAATGAGCTAATTGGCTCTTAGAACTGAACTATAGTTTATAACCACTTGAAATGACGTGTTGAGTTTTTCTTTATGAATATGATATTACTCTGGATAACATCCATTGAGCTCTCTATATAGATATAACACTTAATATTTTATATTAAGTTAATCTAGTTGGATTATCCTTACCGTTTACTGGACATATATAGCTATATATATATATATATATATATATATATATATATATATATATATATATGTATATATATATATATTATACATATTTTTGACATTTTAGTTATTTATTTGTGTGTTTATTTATTTTTATTATTTTAATTTTATTATTATTTTATTCATATATAGATATGCATGCATACGTATATATATATATATATATATATATATATATATATATACGTATGCATAAATAAACACAAATAAATAACTAAAATGTCAAAAATAAAAAGTTAAAAGAGGAGTCAAATTTTCTTTTTAAACTCCTTCGATTTTACTTTTATTTTTAGGTTTCAGCCTAAACTGACATCCCAGATTTATAATTTTTAACCAATTTAAACAACGCTAGTATAAAAAAAAAAATTAAAATCTGGAAATATGCACCTGATGATAGCGTAATGCAGGAAACTCCGAGTTGTGTCTAATATGTACATTTATTAATACATACTTAACATCTCTGTTATATTACATTGAGCACTGTTCTATTAAAACCTGATAAATATTTATATATCACTGTGTACCTGCGTTTATATATATATATATATATATATATATATATATATATATATATATATATATATATATCCGCAGACTGATCTGTTTCGCTATATTGGAGCAGTTCGACATCAGATTGCTTCTAGCCACGATTGAAACCCGACCGTGTTGACATTAGTCGGCAATTCTACTTCTGAACTATATATATATATATATATATATATATATATATATATATATATATATATAACAAAAATGAAGTTTTGCAATCGGGTGTTTAAAAAGCGTTTTTTTTTTCTAAAGACTTCGGTGATTATCGATTTAAATTGCGCTTAAATCGTCAGCAATGACGAGTCATATGCCGTTTTGACAAGAAAGAAGAGCGACAGCTAATCTTACATAATTGCAGATCAAAAATGACGATTTTTGAATCATTCGCAAGATATAATTTTATTTAAATTCATTACTCTTCACATTATTCTTTAAATCTTCATATTCTCTGGCATCCTCTTTGATGACGTAAACTTACTTTTGATTCTCTTTTATTTGTTCATGACTTCGAATGAAGGAGGGGGGTGATAGTCATTTTTTTTTCAAGTCGTTTCATCTTGAATATTGCTGGCGCTTTAATTTACTCAAAGAAAAATGAAATGTCCAAGGAAACATTGGTCTTTGGAGAATACTAAGATATTCGTTTTAATTAGTCGTGAACAAGAGGGAAATTAACTTCAATGCCGTATTAAATTACATAAAAATGATTGCTGGATCAAATTTCAAGATAAATGAGTGCTGAATGTTATTACATTCATTGTTCACATGAATAGTATCTATCTATCTATCTATCTATCTATCTATCTATCTATCTCAAGCTTTTTCTGTTTATCTCAGTTTGTTCCTTTCCTATCTATCTATCTATCTATCTATCTATCTATCTATCTATCTATTGTAATTCTGGTTACGCTGGGTAAATTGTCTCGATTTTATATTTTAAATATATATATTTTTAGTTTGCTTCTGATTCTGCTGACTTCAGAGCAAGTCGGGTCAGTTGGGCACCGTCAGTGAGAAAAAGATACTCATGACGTAATCAACACCGCCTGAAATTTGGAAACGGCATGGGGTACTCCTTCGCATTCGGGCCGGAAGCTCTAATACGAGCAATTAAGAGTGTTGGGTGCCAATCCGTGGACAATGCAGAAAAATTGGAAAGAGTTGTATGAGTCTAATGGTGATTACGAAGATGCTTGCAGTGAAGGCGACGTTATGCCTCCATTCGTCTTTCTACTAAGCCTCAGACTCAACACAGAAGCCTACATCAAGCGTCTTGATGTGGTAGTGCTGCCATGGGTGATGATGATGGCTTCTGGAAGTCTCTATATATGGAAGCAGGAGTCTGCACCATGCCACACCATGCCACAGAAGCAGAAGAATTCAATCATGACTGTCAGACAATTTCTGCGATCACATCACTCCTTACATCTGGCCACCTGTGACGCCCTCCATTCGTATGTGTGAGAGGCCAACAAAACTCCTTGCAATACCAAAGATGAACTAAAAGCAAGGATAATCGCAGCATTCACTAACTTTAACAAGGAGACCATTCAGAAGAGTTGCAGAAGATTCTGAAGTCGTCTGAAGGTCGTGGTTGAAGCCAATGGCGATTTTAATAAATTAATTTACTCTTTAGTATTTCGGGATATTTTGGTGTAAGTTTGGCAAATATATGTGCTAAAATAAGACGACAATTTATCCATCGCACCCTGTATATCTTTTAAATTGAAATGTCAGTGTTATTTTCATTCTTGCGTTATTTAGACAACAGCTTAGCCATCGCTCCCTGTGTAGGTTACTGAAAATTTCTGAACGTTTCTAAGAATAAATTCCAAAAAATCGCTCTTACCACACCCCATTATCATTATGGATCAGGCTAGTCTCCCTGAAAGCAAAACACTGCGTCTCCTCGGCTTAACACTCACAACATACATTAATTAGAATGACTGTATAGAATCCATAGCTAAATCCGCTGCTAAGAAAGTCGGTTCTCTGTGTAGGGCCAGAAAGTTTTTTTTTCCGCCTGAAACAATCCTGCACATATATTAATCTACCATCCGCCCGTGCATTGAATACTGCTGCCATATCTGGTCGGGTGCTCCTGCTATCCACCTAGGTGTCCTTGATAAAGTCCAACGGAGAATCTGTAATGTGATCGATCACGACTTGGCAGCTCAGATACAGTCACCGGCGCAATGTGGCTTCCATGTGTCTCTTCTACAAATATTTTCACGGCTTCTGCTCCGATGAACTTAGCTCACTGGTGCCCCCTCTGTATGAATTTACTCGAGCCACAAAATTAGCAACTAGGTCCCACCCTTTTACTGTGAAACCAATAAATTGTGAACGCAAATTCTACTCCATCAGCTTCTTTTCTCGCACTTCCCGCCTGTGAAATTCCCTTCCATTTACTTGCTTCCCCGGCAGCTACAATCTCCAAGAATTTAAATGTGAAGTCAATAGTCATCTCCTGTCTCATTAACCTGCATCCTCTCTCTCATGTTCCTTTTTCCGTCCACTCCACTCTCATCAGTATTCTCATCCTTCTCTTACCCACTTCCTGACACCCCCTATAACCCCCTGCAAAACAGTGGCAGTAAAATGCCTTGCTTAGAGCGATATGATTAGAAAAAAATTCTATACTATTATAATGTGGATATAAAGTGGTGGATCAATTCTACATTACAATCAATATATAAACTGACCCCTAACTTTATGGCCATAATCATCATTCTCTTACCCACTTTCTGACACCCCCTATAACCTTTCACTCTTTCTCATAACTTTCTTCCTATGTAACCCCCTGCAAAACAGTGGCAGTAAAATGCCTTGCTTGGGGCGATATGATCATAAAAAAAAACAAAACGTTAGGTCATTCTTGATGTTAGCTAAAATTATGGCAAATGGGCCCAACCGGGTTCTTTTCATCAACTTCTTGTATATGTTTCGTTTTTAGATATTTCACATGTACATTTACGCGCATCTTTAAGCGGATTTAGGTTTAAGGTGGAAAAAAAACTATTGAATTCTTACTCTTCGACTCTGAAAATATGGCGAACTATTAGATTGTTTGCAACTATGATATCAAATCTATAAATATGTTAGCCTTCTAATATTATACACATTTTATATATATTCTACTTCAGATGCAATGAAGGGCTTTCTATAAGCAATTAGAATATAAGGCTGCTTTGAGAAAAAAAGGAGGGCATTAATTTCTCTTGCGAAACAATTGTAGCGCCCTGTATGGTCAAAATTCAGTCCTTTGGTGGTGTAACAGGAGTGATCTCCACAGGACGCAGGCCAAGATGGAGGCCGTGCGCTGTCCAAACCTCATGGCCCTTCACGAAAGAATCGTGGGTATTACATTTGAGACCGGCTTGGTTGCCGAAAGAGTGTTAGCATTGACAACCAACTGCCGTCGGACTCCACTCCGGATTTTTATGTCTTTATTTAAAAAAATGATGTGAAAATATGAAGGTGTCAAATTTCTCATGTCAATTTTTCTAAACTTAAATCAAAGAATACAACTATCATAGTTATTTTATTTTATTGTTTTTTTATTTTTACTCGGTTGAAAATTACTTCGGATAACAAAACCCATTTAAAAAGTAGAGAATGAAACTAGTGGCCTTGAGGTTAGACGTTTTTTAGCCAAAGTCTGAAACACACATGGATTTTTGCTTGAAATGTCGATTTTGAAATTGTATTAGTGAAATGAAAATAGCAACAAAAGAATGAGTTTGCCTATAATCAGAAAAATTCGTTTAAGTCTGGTATAACGATGGGAATCTAATTTTTATGACATTGCTTTATGAATCACGTGGAAGGAAGATAAAATCGAAGGATAATTATAATCATCTGATGGCATTGTTAGACTGTTTCATAGCATTAATGCATTTCCAGGCGACCACTGCCTTTCCATTTGCAGATTAGATAGAAGCATGGGTAGGTTTCTTATATTTTTCTATGATTACTTGATTTGCAAATAATATATCCTCTCACACTTTTATATATATATATATATATATATATATATATATGTATATATATATGTATATATATATATGTATATATATACATATATATATATATATATATATATAGAGAGAGAGAGAGAGAGAGAAAGGGGAGGGGAGAAAGATGGATAGATATGTATAAATATCTTGCACATATGTAAACACACATATATCATGTGCATTGAAATAAAGACGATGCATATATTTTCGTAAATATAATCTATTAATATATACAGTCAGCTCTCACTATCAGGCACTCAGATCTATATATACATGTATACATTCATATCTATCTATCTATCTATCTATCTATCTATCTATCTATTGTAATTCTGGTTACGCTGGGTAAATTGTCTCGATTTTATATTTTAAATATATATTTTTTTAGTTTGCTTCTGATTCTGCTGACTTCAGAGCAAGTCGGGTCAGTTGGGCACCGTCAGTGAGAAAAAGATACTCATGACGTAATCAACACCGCCTGAAATTTGGAAACGGCATGGGGTACTCCTTCGCATTCGGGCCGGAAGCTCTAATACGAGCAATTAAGAGTGTTGGGTGTCAATCCGTGGACAATGCAGAAAAATTGGAAAGAGTTGTATGAGTCTAATGGTGATTACGAAGATGCTTGCAGTGAAGGCGACGTTATGCCTCCATTCGACTTTCTACTAAGCCTCAGACACTCTCTATCAGGCACTCAGATCTATATATACATGTATACATTCATATCTATCTATCTATCTATCTATCTATCTATCTATCTATCTATCTATCTATCTATCTATCTACTAATCTATTCTGAGCAGTTATTGGACAGATTTAAACCAAATTAAACCAGTAAACAGTTTTATTAGAAAGTTCTCAGTACATGTTTGAAGGAAGATGAAAATTAAACAGGTAAAGCTTTTAGATATTTTCACACATATCTAAACATTGTACGTGTTGAATCTTCATCTTTCTTCAAACATGTAATAAGCACTTTCTAATACAGCTTTTTACTAGTATAATTTAATTTAGATTCAACCTATAACTAATCGGTTATTTTATCTTATTCTACAATTAAGCACTGTTATTACCAGTGTATTTTAACACTTAAAAATATCAAAAACCGAAATATTCCAACCGACTATATTCGAATGATTCTTTCCCAGTACAACACTTAGATACCTAAAAAACAAAAAAAAAAAAACAAACTACAATATATATATATATATATGAAAAAGAATGAAATTTTCGCCACTTTCTTACTACCCAGGTTTCAACCATCTATAGGTCCCATCAGATTGTAATTGCAATATCTGTATGTTATGCTTTTTTGATTCTGCATTGAGCACTTTTCAAAAAATAACCGTCTACTTGTCTAACCAGTACTTCTTTTACTGTTGTAAATATATATATATATATATATATATATATAGTGGTACATATGTTTGCGTAGCCATTTGAGTTTTTTGAGCAGGTAATAATCTAGAACTCTAGGAGAATTGATATTATTTTTACTGTTAGCAAATAACAGATTTCAACTTGGACATTTGTGCCCATGAAATATAACTTTTATAATGATAATAATAATTGTAATAATAAGATGAATAATAATCTATCTATCTATCTATCTATCTCAGTCTGTTACTCTCTATCTCAGTCTGTTCCTATCTACCTATATGTTTGTTCATCTCTCTCTCTCTCTCTCTCTCTCTCTCTCTCTATCTATCTATCTATCTATCTATCTATTTTTTAATAATTTCATCCAAGAAAGACTACAATTCCTCTAGGATTTGGAGATAATGAGAAGATTTTAACATGAGAACGTAAAATAAAGAATATATTTATACATAAGGGAAAAGTATTACAAATTAAAAAAGTAACTTTTTTCCATTTTGTCAATATTTTACATAAGTTTTCTTTTTAAATAAATAAAAAATTATTTATCGTTTTCTCAGATATTTTAAATCCCATCGTACGAGTGTTCAAATAGTATTATTTTTATTTTACATTCTCAGATTTTACAAGTACATGTCAAGAAAAGTTTTGCAAATGAAAATCGACAGAGCATCAACAGAGCATTCATTTACAATCTTTTAAATTCTACAGAAATTGGCAGGCGACGTATTTTTTGTCTGAAAAAAAAGGCCCTTCTGAAACGTTAATTCAGGGAGATAATTAAAAAAAGAAATCTTTTACAAAATTTTTGTGTTTCAAAGAGGCATACTTAGCCTTAGGATTGAATTAAAAAACTGCGCATGCGTATATTGATAAGATGTGAATAAAGCTAAAAACAAAATTACTTGCTTATTGGGTTTATATATATATTCTTTTAATTGAAAATGAATTCTTAAGATTTTGCATGAAATACTCTAACGATTTCGTTGCCTGACTGACTTTTATAATTATAGAATTTAATTGGCAACTTATTTCGTATTGTTCTATCTAATAGCTTCATGGTTGTAATGTCTATCCTGGTTGTATCTTTGAATATTTATTATATTATGATAAAATATCTTAAGCATGAACTGGTTGAATATCGAATGTCTATTTTATTTTTAACAAGTCAAACAAACAAAATATTGCCCCAGTCAAGAGAAATGTTTAAAAATATATGTGAATCTTGGTCAGATGAAAGTGTTTCCTATTCGGATTAATTTTTCGTCATTTGTTTTTTATTTATTTATTAACAATTGTAAAGTCAAATCATAAAGACAGATTTCTTTAAAGTTCTTTCTTGCCTGAAGTCAGTTTTGTTCTTTTAACATTCTATGAAAGGTAAATATCAAATGAATATATATGAGGTCTTATCAAACCGATTCGAGTATTGATTAACCTTGGCATTATGAACAATATCATAACAATATCATGAGTAAACATGTAAAAGTATGTAGAGATGTGAAAATTGTCAAAAAACTAATCTTTAGTCTTTTGAATTTTTTCATTCATCTTAATATCTATAAATTATTTTATTAAAAAAAAGCTTTTATTTTCTAAATAAACACTAAAGCAAAACTTTTGGAACTTACTTGCCACAAAACCAGTATTTAAAATCTTAAGTGAAAAGAATCGCGTAGAAAAGAATAAAAAAGGAAAAGAAAAATTAAAATAAAATAAAAAATAAAATAAATACTTCTTTAATCAAACGAAATTAAGTTAATAAATCAATATTTAAAACGATCAATGGTATATTTTATATGACTGAGATATTCTTAGTTTCATTATTCAAACATTAAAGTATTTTTCACCGGATTCTTGTCCCATTACGTTTCCTTTCCATTTAATTCTATAATATATATATATATATATATATATATATATATATATATGAATTCGAGTGAATAAGGATCGAAGAAAAAAAATTTTTACAATGTCCAAAACATTAATTTAAAACAGTGCTCGATATATAATATATATACCTGTGAATATTTATTATAAATTATATTTTTGAACATGTACAGAATATTTTTTATATATCCACTACAAATGGCACGTTTGTTTTGACATTGAAACTTCAATGTCTCATCAGGTGGTATGGATAGGAATGGAAAGCCTCTTTTTTTATATTTGGTCAGTTGTGTTTGGGATGTTGGTGGGGTTTAGTGATAAGGGAACAAGTCTCGTGTATTGACCGTTAGAATTTTGAAGAAAGTGGTGTGGGTAGTTAAAATGGTTGATTAATGAGAGTCTTTGATTTCTAGACAGATTTAACATTAGCAGTTAGAATGTAAGTTTTTATTATCTTGCGACTAGACTATATCCTTTGGATTTCTTAGAAGAGCCGGTAAGGGGTGGGATGCTTATTTTGTACAGAATATTTTTGTATTTAAGCAGAGTCTTTATAATCTTAATTTTGGGCATTTGTTGTTGCTTATATATATATAAGCAGCAAAAAATGTCCTATCTCTTTAATAGTATTTTATCATATTCTCTAGCACTCGGGAGTTCCTTGGATCTTAGTGGATTTATTTGCCTTTCGTGGAGTATGAAATGATTAAAAACAAAAAAGAGAAACGGTCCGTGTTTTCATTCAGTGAATACATTTTTCAACGAGCCAAATGGCTATTTGTCGTGTTGTATTTTAAAAAATGAAAATATCTGTTGGAATTTATGAAAAGAGGCAGACTTTGCCATTTAGCAAAACCATTAATCAACCGCTTTGTCTCGAAAAACGCTATTTCATTTTCAGTTCTTCAAACGAGCCAATTGCTCACTGGGCAACGGTGAAGTAACACTCTCTTTTAGTGCAGTAATGCGTGATGAAGTATTTTCATTGAATAGAAAGAGAGAGAGAGTGAGAGAGAGTGAGAGAGAAAGAAATAGAGAAAGAGAGAGGAGAGAGAGAGAGAGAAAAAAAGAGAGAGACAGACAGACAAGCAGGCAGGCAGGCAGGCAGACAGACTGACTGACAGTGTTTGTGTGTGTGTATGTCTGAAAGAGAGTGTGAGTTTGTGTGTATTTGTATGTATGCGTATGAAAGAGAGAGAAAGACAGAGAGTGCGTGTGTGCTGGTGTGTGTACTTGTGTGTGAGGGAGAAAGACAGGGAGTGTGTGTATATGCATGTGTGTGAGTGTGTGCATTTGAGAGAGAGAAAGTAAACGTGAAAAAGAGAGCGAGAGACTGTTTGAGGGAAGAGAGAGAAAGACTGATTGCGTGTATATGTATATGTGTGTGTATATGTATATGTGCGTGCGAGAGAGAGAGAGAGAGAGAGAGAGAGAGAGAGAAAGAGGGGGAAGAGTAGGAGAGCGAGAGAAATGTCGGTAATTTTTTTATTGATGATGTAGTCTGTCCTTAATTTTCATGTTCGGGTATCTGACTTTTATCGACAGTGATTATGATGTCCAAAAATATTTTGTGTCAATAAAAAAAGAAAGAAAAAAAAAGAAAAAAAAAAGAGAATTGCTTAAACTTTGACTTGTATTCCCTTTCGCCGATTCATACAGAACCTCTTTTCATGCCTTCTGAATTTTCTTGACAAATTGCACAGTGAGTAAATAACCGAGAAAGTGTCAGACTCTTCAAAGATTTCACTAATATTGTACACACGATGAAAACCTAATGTTTCACTGATTTATTAATACGAATTAATAGATTGTCTCTTCTTACGGATCGTAGAATTACCACGGATGTTATTGATAGATGGTAATAAAAGAAACGCAGGGAGAGCCCTTCCTGATGGTCAAATTCTCAATGTGCCGTCGAAGATAACCGGCTTTGCGGGTGCACAAGTTTGAAAACTGAACTGTTACATGGAATAACTTAATTAAAAAGCTTAATACGTTTCAGATTCTAACAACAGAAAGGACTTTCTGGGCTTATATACATTTACTTTCTTCATATTTATATCTATTTATCATTAATGGTTTGTCATTACCAGCTGTAGCCGGTTCGAACATAACAGAGTAGGCGGGAGAAAATGGCGGCTTTTCCAGAGTACGCGCTGTAAGCGCCTCTATTCTTTTCGGAGCAAAGTATATGACAAAAGCATTCTCCATATTGAAGCGGGTAATCCTTCCTTTGTTCATCAATTGTGGTACTTACAACAATAACACCAACCATAAAAGCAGTAGCAGCAATGGTGGAGGTGGTCTGAGTAGGGGTAGCCGTGGTGGGGGTAGCAACATCAGCATCAGCAGCTTGTCATGCAAGCTCCTTTAATAGATGCGGAACAGGGTGAGTAATAGTTGCAGTAATTGCGAATGGAACTTCATCTTGGATACGCTAGGTGTCGCTCCAGGCACGATCAATATTTATTTGACATGTCTGTCTTGATGAACCGACAATGAGTCTTTCTCTCTGTCGTTGATTTATTCCATGTCCTCACTTTCTTTCTTTCTTTCTTTCTTTCTTTCTTTCTTTCTTTCCCAAATATATATATCCGCTTCTTTTTCTCTTTTTCTTTTATTTGCTTCTTTCTTTTTTTATACTTAACAGTTTTCTTTCTTTCTTTCTTTCTTTCTTTCTTTCTTTCTTTCTTTCTTTCTTTCCCAAATATATATATCCGCTTCTTTTTCTCTTTTTCTTTTATTTGCTTCTTTCTTTTTTTATACTTAACAGTTTTCTTTCTTTCTTTCTTTCTTCCCAAATATATATATCCGCTTCTTTTTCTCTTTTTCTTTTATTTGCTTCTTTCTTTTTTATATTTAACAGTTTCTTTCTTTCTTTCTTTCTTTCTTTCTTAATATAGATATCCGTTTCGTTTTCTCTTTTTCTTTTATTTGCTTCTTTCTTTTTTTATACTTAACAGTTTTCTTTCTTTCTTTCTTTCTTTCTTTCTTCCCAAATATATATATCCGCTTCTTTTTCTCTTTTTCTTTTATTTGCTTCTTTCTTTTTTATATTTAACAGTTTCTTTCTTTCTTTCTTTCTTTCTTTGGAATCTATATATCCGTTTTTTTTCTTTTTCTTTTATTTGCTTCTTTCTTTTTTATACTTAACAGTTTTCTTTCTTTCTTTCTTTCTTTCTTTCTTAATATAGATATCCGTTTCGTTTTCTCTTTTTCTTTTATTTGGTACTTCCTTTTTTATAGTTTGTTTATTTGTTTGTTTTTTCTTTCTCCCAAAATATATATACCCGTTTCTTTTTCTCTTTTTCTTTTATTTGCTTCTTTCTTTTTTTTATATTTAACAGTTTTCTTTCTTTCTTTCTTTCTTTCTTTCTTTCTTTCTTTCTTTCTCCCAAAATATATATATCTGTTTCTTTTTCCCTTCATCTTTTATTTGCTTTTTTATTTTATATATACTTTACAGTTTTCTTTCTTTCTTTCTTTCTTTCTTTCTTTCTTTCTTTCTCCCGTAATTTATATATCCCTTTTTCTTTTTATCTTTTATTTGCTTCTTTCGTTTTTTATATTTAACAGTTTTCTTTCTTTCTTTCTTTCTTTCTTTCTTTCTTTCTTTCTTAATGGCGTCTTTCAACTTATATTGTTTTTCCACTTGGTTAACTTTATCATATTTCTCCTTATTTACCTCCTATTTCTTTATCTTCCTTATGACAGCCATTTCTTTTTTCCTTCATTGTTTTCCGTTCATTTTTTTTTCTTCTTTTTTCTTCTAGTCTTGATCACGAAATTCTTTCTCTGCATTGTTTTCTTTAATTTTCTTCTTTTACGCTAATCTGGATAACAAAATTATTTTTGTTTACCGCATCTTCTTTTTTTGTCTTTTACTTTTCCGCCATCTTTGCTTGCACCTTTTTTTTGTCATCATCGTTAACTTCTTTATTCCTTGCCGTTTCTTTCTGCCGTGTCCTTATCCGAAGAATTGTCACCCAATTTTTCTTCAGTTATCATTTTCATACAAGGTTCTCTTTTCTTTTTTTGGCAATTGTTGCCTCGGATAGTCGAGTCGAGCCGATTCTCTCGCAACTGTCAAATTGTATCGGAGTTGTTGCAACCAGCCCGGCCCAACTTTTACCAAACACAATTTAGAAATTTTGACAGCCGAGATTCGCTGCCATTATTCTTGTAATTCTATTTATTGATTCCCCAAGTTCCTGGCAACCGTTAAATAATTCCAGACTGAATGGATAGAAATTATCTTGGACGGAAATAATCTAATGCACGTCACACGTCTGTCGTTTACGAACTAAACAGGCTAATAGCCTCATATTTACCAAATGTTCTTTTGTTGCCTTTTTGCGTCTTATGCAAGAAGAAGTCTGAAGTTGAATATAAGTATTTATTACGCTTAATTACATCTGGTGTAATTGAACTCATTACATTGCCGTCCTTGAAATTAATTAGTTAATCACTGGAGCACGTTGAGTTGCTCTAAGGTGGTAGTGCGACAAAGTAATGAAACAGGGTGGATCTATTTCATAACACTCTTAAACTACTCTGAAGGACAAGTACTTTGCCTTCGCCCTGGCGTGAAGGCCCCTACCAAGTTTAAAATAAGTGGCCGAATGGTAATTTGATTTAGCGTGTTTGAGTTTTGTTTAACGGCATATCAACCTCTGTGAGTTATTTAATACCAAAAAGTGGGGCTTTAAGGTATTTTTTTAATGTTTGGTTATAGTGCGAAAGTTGATTTAATCAGATTTTGATGAAAAATTTATTTATTTACTAGCAGTATAGCCCGGCGTTGCTCGGGTGTAATGAAAGCTTTAAAACTAATCCATAGTCATGGACCTTAGACTCAGCTTAAAGAATATTTGTGTGAAGTTTGGTGAAAATCGGATAAAAATTGTGGATTTGTATAAAGGACATACAGACAGATAAACAGACACACAAACAAATATATATATATATATATATATATTATCGATTTTCTGCACTATTGCAAAAATGCAACCGTGAAACTTCTGAATATCGTTTCTTATGTCTTTGTCTATGAGTGTATCAAATTTGATTAAAATCGGACTACTCCGTCTATAACCCGATTTTTTCGATGATCGATTTTCGATATTTATCTGGGGTACCTCGACACAAAACCTAGCTAAGAACACTCACAGACGTTTATAGTACAACAGTGTACATTTTCAAGAAAATCGATTCAGCCGTTTCGGAATCTATAGGTAACGGACACACACACACAGACACACACACACAGGCACACACACACAGACAATGTTCCATTTATAAATAAGTTTAGATTTATTTTTTATTTTAAAGAACTAAATATGTCTTCTAGTTTTCATATTCAAAAATGTTTTGCTGGTTATAATTTTTTTCTTCAAATATGTATTATGGTATTATTTTCCTTAAAAATATATATTTTTCTACAAAAAATTATTTTTATGTATATATTTCTATAAAAATGTATTTTTATACCTTCATAGTGTTTTGACCCCGGTTTGTGGGAGTTAACTATTTGCCCATAGCTGGGACCCTAGCAGGTGCTACCAATCCGGATTAACTGACTGACACTCAATGCATTTGAGGAATTCCCTTCCATTTGTTTGCTTCCCTGACAACTACAATCTCCAAAAGTTTAAATGCAACGCCAATTGCCATCTTTTATCTACTTGATTCCCGTCCCTCTTCTTTTCTTCGACATCCCTTGTACCTTTTTTTTTATTTTCTTACTGCAATCACTGCGCATCAGTGGCATTTCTGCTTTGCTTGGGGTGAAATGTTATTTAAAAAAGTTTTCCCTTAACAGGCGAGAAATTAACCCCAATGATCTTGAGCCTCTTTACGGTATTATCTTTGATCTTTGATCTTTGATAACAGATTATATGAACATGAAAGAGATGTTTTGTAGAAAAAAAGATTCGTTCAATGTATTAATTGTTCAATTAATCCATTAAGAGTGTTTGACCATATTTCAGGGTTAAAAAGTAGATTTAATTAAAAGGGAAGGTAATTTCATGAAAGCGAAAATATAATGAAGGTGAACTAATTTCTGAGTCTTTCACAATAAATTCCCGCTCAGAAAAATTACAGTGAGAAATATCTAAAAATAACTATAACAAAAAAAGAAAAAAAAATCAAAAGAAAGTTGAAAGTAATCAGGTGGGTTGTCATGAATGTGCGTGGGTGATGCAGTGATTATAGGTTCGGAACGTGAAATCGGAGAGTCGAGTTCGAATTCCAGTTAAAGTCGTTGCATTTACTTACGCGCAAATACACTTAGGAAAGGTATTAGTTCGTTCTTTCCCCCAGCTATAGGTTAAATAACAGGGCAGATTGGGTTGGTGATCAGTCAACCACAGAATCTAATGGCTATAGACTCCGAAACGGCTGAACCGATTTTCTTGAAAATTGACACAGTTGTACTATAAGCGTCTGCGAGTGTTCTTAGCAAGGTTTTGTGACGAGGTACCCCCGATAAATATCGAAAATCGATAATCGAAAAAATCAGGTTATAGAAGGAGTGGTCCAATTTTAATCAAATTTGATACACTCATAGGCAAAGACATGAGAAACGATATTCAGAAGTTTCAAGGTTGCAGTTCTTACAATAATGCAGAAAATCGATATTATATATATATATATATATATATATATATATATATATATATAAGGCAAGATGTTTGTGTGTGTGTCTGTTTATCTGTCTGTATGTTCTTTATACAAATCCACAATTTTTATCCGATTTTCACCAAACTTCACACAAATATTCTTTAGGCTGAGTCTGAGCTCCAGGATAATGGATTAATTTTAAATCTTTCATTACACCCGAGCAACGCCGGGCTATACTGCTAGTAAAGATATAAATGAGCATATATCCAAATACAATGTTAATTTAGGACGGATGTGCGTTGTGGTGCGGTGGAAAGCGGCTCAGAACACGAAATCGGAAGGACGGGTTCAAATTCTAGTTGAATATACTTCATTTACTTACGCGTAAATACTCTTAGGAAAAGTATTAATCTCTCCCCACTTATGAGTTAAATAGTAGAGCAGATTGGGTTCTACAGCCTTGGTTGTCAGTCAGTCAGTTAAGTGCCATATGTGATACACGCTTTGGGCAATCATGTCTCGAAAGAGACATAACTAACTGGGTAGAAGATTATCCCGCAGTATGTTGCCATTGCTTTCTGCGGTAGACTGGTTGCCAACCAAGGCTATAGAACCCAATCTGTCCTATTATTTAACTCATAAGTGGGGAGAGTTTAATATTTTTATACACAGAACAACATTTAATCGTTGAGGTAAAATAACAATAATGGTTTCAATTTAAATTTGAAAACATTTTGAAATATATTCGAAAATCTCTCGACGTACTCGAAAAAAAGGAAAAACACAAAGAACGCAAAGGGATTTGATTCCTTTTCGTTCGTTTAAAACATGCCAAATTGCATCACTTAGCGTCAGCCATATTTTCCATTCTTTCTCTAGAGTTACCAATATATTTTTGAATGCTTTCAAATTTAAACTGAAACGCTTAACTACATTTTTCTCAACCATAATCTTTTCTGTGTTTAAGAATACAGGCTTCTCAGTAAACTTCTACACTTTCCTTGATGACATTCCTTAAGGAATGAAACGAGTCGTAAAGTAGATTACCCCCTTTACATTCCATTTCTGAAATTCTTTCATTCTATCCACCCTCACTCTCACTTTCTGTGTGTGTATATATATATATTGTTCATATAAAACTTTAAGATAGAGTATATATATATATATATATATATATATATATATATATATATATATATACTAGCAGCATAGACCGGCGTTGCTCGGGTGTAATGAAAGCTTTAAAACTAATCCATGGTCCTGGAGCTCAGAATCTTTGGACGTTGGCACGGAAGACTAAGAAGCAATAGTTGTTTCCAGTTAAAGCGAAACCGTAGACTGAAAGAAAAATGAATGGATATAAATCAAATTTTGATTTCCTGGTATCGATATCAAATAAGTTTTTTCGTCGTAAACTGAATTTTGAAGTCTAAATAAGTCCTCGGATTAAATGGTATCATGGCTGAGACTAAGAACTACAATTATACCTACTTAGAGCCAAATCCGAAGCAAAAACTAAAATAAAAGGGCTGAAAAACATACAGACATACAGGCAGATAAACAGACACACACACAAACATCTTGCCTTTTATATATATATATATATATATATATATATATATATATATATATATAAATATTATCGATTTTCAGATTTGATTAAAATCGGACCACTCCTTCTATAACCCGATTTTTTCGATTATTTTTTCGATAGATATTTATCGGGTGTACCTCGACACAAAACTTAGCTAAGTACACTCGCAGACGCTTATAGTACAACCGTGTAAATTTTCAAGAAAATCGGTTCAGCCCGTTTCGGAGTCTACACACCCACACACACAGACAAAGTACCATTTATAAATATGTTTATATATATATATATATATATATATATATATGTTGTGCGTGTAAAAATTTGAGATAGAATATATATATATATAAGTAAATTAACCTAGTGAGTCAACAAACCTACCAAGGTTTCAACTAAACGGATCTTCATGGACGGAGCCAACGTTCCATGACGATCCGTTTAGGTGGACAGCTAGCTGGTTTTTCCGATCGATTTGCTATTTGAGACATTTCGAATTCTCACTGAGAGTCGACACTCGTAAACAAACTCCTTGAGAGTAGCGTTCAGTCTGCTTGCAAGTCATTCCCATTAAGTTCATTGCATAATGACGTCATTTTTTGTCAATTCCATTGTTGTTCGGCAAAAAATCTCAACCATTCGTTTGGGTTGCCTTTGGAGAATTGGGCTGGAATTCGGTTGGTTTTATGTGAGCGTGTGTGATTTATTTTTTTTTTCTGGAGCAGGACGAGAAGAGACGTGCGACGTGCAATTGCGAAGTTTAATGCAGACGTTTCTCAGCTTTTTCTTGAGACTGCGAAGAAGATCATTATCTTTTAGCAAGATTAATCGACTTTTCAGGCTTAAAAATCTATAATCTCCACAGATAAGACTGATGACGTCTCTCTACAAACACACTATCTGATTAGCTAGAATAATAACTGTAAACGATGTAATATGCAGAAGTAATATCTATATCTATATCTATCTATCTATCTATCTATATATATATATATATATGTATATATATAACAATAATCATAATAATAACAATAATAATAATAACCATAATAATAATGCTAATACTAATAATTGTTATAATATATTTCAGTTCGTCTCGAAAAATCCACCGAGAACAAACTCGGAGGGAAAAAAAGGGGAAGTAAAAAAAGAAACAAACTAAGTACTTGAACATACGTCAAATACTTGTAGGAAAGAAAAAACCCCCAGACGAGCCGTAGAGTGAAACCTAGGTAGGTCTGTTGGCTCTTACTTAGATTTATTCTTTATATATATATATATATATATATATATATATATATATAATTTGATAAGATGAGGCGATTGCACTACCGTGGTTTCGACATTTTCAGTTTCGTCAGCCGATTTCTATATATTAAGCACTTTCTAATACAACTGTTTACTGGTCAAATTTAAATCTAATTTAAGTCTGACTTATAACTGTTTAGTATATATATATATATATATATATATATATATATATATATATTATGTATTTTGGCAGCATTTTCTCATTAATGCAGGTTTCATTGAATAATATAGACAAGTTTTGTCTATTAATTTTGTGTAGGATCCGTTCGTACCGTCTGATATACATGATGGTGATATCGTTGAAAGACAACAAAAAATCACAGTAATTGTTGATTTTTTATCGGGTCTAAGCTTTCGGCTCACATAAGCCATTATCAATGAATAAATATTAACACACAGTAAACACAGAACATTTAAGTTATTAACAATAAAGAGAATTAAATCGAAGAGACAAGTCCATCCCTACCGTGGCGAATGGCCAAAGACAGTGGTATTGTGGTCCCTGGTCCGATTACAGGCATTTGAGTATGTTAGTTGAGATATCAAAATTTATCGTATTCAAACCAGGTTTAAGTTGTTTAATGTAGATAGCTTCCAGGATTTTGAGTTTCTGTTCATTATTTTCTTGTCTAAGTATATATGTTTTCTACGAGCGTTTTTCTAAGAAGTGTACGTTGATAACAGTGGCATATATATATATATATATATATATATATATATATATATATATGCCACGGTTTTGCAGGAGGTAACATAGAAGGAAAGTTATGAGAAAGAGTGACAGGTTATAGGGGGTTTCAGGAAGTGGGTAATAGAAGGATGAGAATAGAGTGGACGTAGAAAAGAGCATGAGAGAGAGAATGCATGTTATTGAGATAGGAGATGACTATTCACTTTACATTTAAATATTTGGAGATTGTAGCTGTCGAGGAAGCAAGTAAATGGAAGGGAATTTCACAGGCAGGAAGTGCGAGAAAAAAAGCTGTTGGAGTAAAATTTGCGTTTACATTTTATTGGTTTCACAGTAAAAGGGTGGGACCTAGTTGCTAATCTTGTGGCTCGAGTAAATTCATACATAGGGGGCAACAGTAAGCTAAGTTCATCGGAGCAGAATCCGTGAAAGTATATATATATATATATATATATATATATATATATATATATATGAGAAAAGATTTAGGCAGACACGTTATTTCATGGTAAATCGAAAGTATGGGCCTATTTCAGGTGAACCATCATCAGCTTCCCTCTTTAATGTACAGAAGATTTTATATACTATAATGTGTATGTTAAATATATTCTAACAATCATTTATACAAACATATATATATAATGTATATATATATATATATATATATATATATATATATATAATGACTGTTAGTATATATTTAACATACACACTTTATTTATGTATTTAACTCACACACACACACACACACACACACACACACACATATATATATATATATATATACTTTTCTTTTCTTTTCTTTGGGTACGACCGCCTGACGTAGCCCAACCCTCACACGGGTGGTTTGAATTCAGAATTTTCTTTGTCCTATACCGTTTATCTCTCAAGGCCACAGAACCCACTCTGTCCTGTTAATTTACCTAAGACGGGGATGGGGAGAAGATATGGATTCATATATTTCCCAAGGGTATTTGCGCCTAAGTGAATGTAATCAATTCGACTGGAATTCGAATTCGGCTCTCCGACTCCTTAATCCGAGCTGCTATCTATTACCACCATGCCTCCTCAATATAAATATTTTCATACAACAGTTTTTTTAAGGTATTAAGCGAAATGAAAAAAATGACGTAATATAGGTAAGCTAGATCGAATTTAATTTTTATGTAACATCGATCGACGATAAAATCGATAGATTATCACGTAGTTTACTCACTGTGAACGAAAAGGAAATCGTCAGGTTGGATATTTTCAATTTATGAACGTATTCATTGGCAGACAAATAACCTTTTTGCGCTTGATTTTTAGCCAATCAACGATAGAATTATCAGGTTTGAATTCCTTCTTGGTCGGCTTCTTTTTAGCCATATTGTTATAGTCATGATTCTTTATTGGCTAATAAGCATTTTCATCTGTGAACTTTCTTTCTTACTTTCTTTGCCTGTGTTTCTCCAGCCCCCGTTACGACCCCCACCTCTTTCTGTCTCCATTCTGCAAAAGAATGCTATTTTCACGCTGATTTTTATCTTGGAATAAAGCTCTTTGAGTGCCAGGCAGATTGTATTGGCAGCAGACAATAAAAATGTCATACCATTGTTTGGCGACGTCATTGTGTGACGAGTTTTGATGCAACGATCAGTAGCGACCAGATCAAAATTTACAATTAGCACACTGACAAAAAGCAGACAAAAAAACAACAACAAAAAAAACAACAAAAAAACAACAAAAAACAAAAACAAACAACAAAACAATATGGAGGCTGGTGGGGAATGAAGTGGCGGTGGGGCCAGCTAGAAAGAAGGAGACATACAGACAGACAGAGAAGCAGAGGGAAAGCGAGGTGGGTATAGAGGTGAGAAGATGAGATTCAGCGAAAACTTATAATCATTACGACAACAATTTACGCTAAAAACAAAAATAGATGAAAAAAACTATTAATTTTGATGATAAATTTAATCGAAAATAAATCAGAATTCACAAACGATTGGCTTGTCATGCCTTTGTAGTGATTTTTTTCAAGTGTTGTCAAAGACATGCTAAGTTAAAAAAAACAAACTCGTCTCTATGGAATGCATTAAGAGATCGAATTCCTCTTTTGTTTTTATGGAAGAAAATATAATTTAGAAAAGGAAACAAAAAAAAACTTCAGCTATGTTCAGTGGTTTTGCTCGATATTAAATTAATGTAACAATGAGAATAAAAAAACGTCGATGCGTTGAAAATTTGAAGGAAATACAATCTTTCGATATAATAAATTAAATAATACAAATAAAATCATAAATAAAACACAAAGAAAGAAATTAATGAAGTTCAAGTGCAAAAAGGTTTCCTTAGTTTTTTAAATATTTGTGTATTTTCCTTCGAAGTAGATCAAGCCTTGTGTTACGAGGATGCATTTATATATAAAAAATAATATTAATGAAGTTCACAAGAAGTTTAAAAGTTATAGTAAGGGATTCTATTGAGCCCTGCTTGTTATTACTAAAAAGTTTTAATTCATAAAGTAGTCGTAAAAATAGAGAAATTAGAAATTCGTAATTCGGCCGCAATAAAAATTTCAGTCATTGTGACCCATACAATCTAAACTATCGCCCGGTTCACACTCCCCCCATGTCTATTGAACAGGTGAAAAGGCTCCTCCCTTGTTCCCTGGTTAGGATGTGGTTTCCGGTTTTCTCTTTTTCAATATTCTTACTCTTACGTAGCCCCCTGCGCATCAGTGGCGTTACTGCTTTGCTTGGGGTGATATGATTAAAAAAAAATCTTGTTGACCATAGAATGTGCAATACCAGGCTCACATGTGGATTTAAATTCAGAGGTATCCCTCTAAACTGGTTGCTAACTATGGCCAGAGAGACCACTCCGTCCTGCTGTTTAACCCATACCTCTAGTGAGGAGGATTATGACAAATAGATTCATACATTGTCTAAGGGTATTTGTGCGAGAATGAATGTAACGAACCCGGTTGGAATTTGAACCCGGCTGTTCGATTTCTAGTCCCGGTCCGCTAACATATGCACCACTTGAACATCCAGTTAGAATAACATTGAAACGTATGAAAAGGTGAGATTTGAATTTATGTAGCCAGTTGGTCTTCTGTAGCCAAATAGTTAAATCACCTGCTCCGGACAAACAGCTTTCCCGAAGATAAGTGATGCCAGTTTAAATGTCTTGGGACATTTCCCCTTTATTTTCAACCCATACCAGTAAACAGCGATCGAAGAGTGACGTTTTGAGAGGAAACAGAAATAAGATGTGATATATAGGAGTAAAAAGGTTAAAAGACATTGATTGAAAAATAATAAGTGACCAACTAAACGCGGATTAATCTTTAAGTCGATTTTATTACAGAACTAGCAGTATAGCCCGGCGTTGCTCGGGTGTAATGAAAGCTTTAAAACTAATCCATGGTTTTGGAGCTCAGATTCAGCCTAAAGAATATTTGGGTGAAGTTTGGTGAGAATCGGATAAAAATTGTGGATTTGTATAAAGGACATACAGACAGATAAACAGACACACACACACAAACATCTTGCCTTTTATATATATATATATGTATATTATCGATTTTCTGCACTATTGTAAGAACTGCAACCTTGAAACTTCTGAATATCGTTTCTTATGTCTTTGCCTATGAGTGTATCAAATGTGATTCGGACCACTCCTTCTATAACCCGATTTTTTCGATTTTCGATATTTATCGGGGGTACCTCGACACAAAACCCAGCTAAGAACACTCGCAGACGCTTATAGTACAACTGTGTAAATTTTCAAGAAAATCGGTTCAGCCGTTTCGGAGTTTATAGGTAACGGATACACACACACACACACACAGACACATACACAAACTGACAAATTTCCATTTATAAATAAGTTTAGATTTAGATAGAAATGTCAGTGCTAAGAATAAAAACTAAAGTTTCATCAAAGGATTTTTTTAAAGTCGTTCAAGGAATACCACAAAGCAAGAAAACTCCATTGATGAAAAGAAACTAAAAAATCTTTTTCAAATAAAAACACTAAAAAATGACCATGAAATGTCAATTTCTATAAACACTATATATATATATATATATATATATATATATATATATATATATATATATATATATATGCTATTAAATATAAGTAAATATAAGTAAGCTTTCGGCTCACATGAGCCATCTTCAGAGAGGTAGTTTAAACTGAAATATTATAAAATCCACCATCACCGACGATTTTATTTTGTGTTGACATAAAACTCCGCTTGGCAACGGCAACGGCAATAGTTACCAAAAATAATAAACGCTTAGAAGAAAACCAATAAATAATTATCCAAATGTTGGAGAATTTTTGTCTTTATTTTCAACTGAAATTAAAGCAAAAATACGACGTTTAGAACGGCTCATGATTAAACATAATAGACATTCATTGTCTCTTATATTTAATAGCATATGTCTAGAAAATTACTTGCTGCCTCGATATACTATATATATATATATATATATATATATATATATATATATATATATATATGAGAAAAAGTGAGAAGCCGTGAACGTATTGTTTTAAGTGTAGACTTATTGATGCCATTATTATTGCTTTTTGTATGATATATTAAGTGTCCGTGATGGTGTTTGTGTTGCTACTCGTGTTTTGAGTTGGAAATTGACTCTCTTCAGGCGAATAAACATGTGACTTCACGTCGAGATCCGTTTGCTTTTCTGATAGCCAAGGTATCGTGTATAAATAGATAAATCAAGTGGTAAGTAGGTCAGAAAGTTCATATGCGTGCGTGCGTGTTGGATATGTTTCACACTCGCACGATAAATTTCTCCTGTCATCTTCGTTGGCTGTAAATTGTTTTTTATTGATTTGCGAAATTTGATTTCGTCTTTATACTTCAAAATTGCTTTCAGCGATTTTAATTCAACTCAAACTCTACGGGTCATCTAGTTCTTTTTATTGTTTTTGGGATACTATTTAAATTTCGTGTGTCCGTATGTGTGTTTTAGGTTTTTCATGTTGTTTTGTTGAGGGAAGGCTTGTATTTTTTTTATAAATATTTCTTCCTGCATCATGAAGTCTGTCATGACACTTTTATGATGCAGGAAGAAATATTTATGAAAAATGGAAAATTCGTAAGTGGCACGTTTATACCCTCCCCCATATATATATATATATATATATATATATATATATATATATATTGTCAAACGCAGACAAATCTGTTTCGCACAACAGTATGGTTAGACTCCGATTGATTTTTAACCCAGGATTGAAACCCGTCCAAATTGGCGTCAGTCGGCGATTACTACTTCTGAACTATGGGCTTTCGGTGGAATATATATAAAGCTCTATAATGCTCATTATATTGAGCACTGTTTATAATAAAATAAATGCCAGAGCACTCAAAAAAAAACAAAAAAACCTTGAGTCCTTTTCACCTGAAATATATATATATATATATATATATATATATATATATACAATACAATACACATATGACTCTCTATACATAAACTATACACATATTCAGTTGCACGTAAAACAATTTTCACCCTTCATTTTGATTAAAAAATAGCCATAAGCGCTGAGAAAAACAAAACATTTGGACAATTCCAATATAGTTTGAGTTCTAAGAAGGAAAAATAAATCATTAGAACACACGAAAAATTATATACAAATTTAATGATAGTGATAACACTTTTTATGTCATTTTCAATGAAACCGGCATAAAATAGAGATTACTGCCCATATACACAGTATATATATATATATATATATTTATATTCTAAACATATGTATATATATATATATATATATATACATATGTTTAGAATATATATATATATATATATATATATTCTAAACATATGTATATATATATATATATATATATATATATATTCTAAACATATGTGTATATATATATATATATATATATATATTCTAAACATATGTATATATATATATATATATATATATATATATATATATATATATTCTAAGCATATATATACAATGAATGCGTATTATGTTTAATCATGAGCCGTTCTAAACATCGTATTTTGGCTTTAATTTCAGTTGAAAATAAAGACAAACATTCTCCAACATTTGGATAATTTTTTATTAAGTTGGTTCTAAGTTTTCGGCTCATATGAGCCATCTTCAGAGAGGTTACAAGGACGGTAGCACAAAAACATTCACCATCAGCGATGATTTTTACATAAAACCCCGCTAAGCAACGGCAATAGTTACCAAAAATAACAAACGCGGTTCTCAAATTTTCAATGCAGTTCTATGACGTCACACCGCTTGATAGCGCGAAATGACAACAGGACCATATATTCAAATGCCATGTAATGTGTTATGACCAGATTTAAGCGTGATTTTATTAATTGTAGGTTGTTTAGATTTAATGTAGATGGTCTCCAATATCTGAAGGTTCATTTTACTGTGTGTATGAATGAGGATTATTGTATTATTGACTAAACTCTGTCTGATATTACCTACATGGCTATATTTTTTCTTAGAAATGTTGTTTAATTGTACTCTGATCAGAAAGGTGACAGGTAAGTCTACGGGAGAGCGTCGTTGTAGTAAAGCCAACATATGTAGTGGATTTATTATTAGTACCAACTTAATAAAAACTAATCAAAATGTTGGAAAATTTTTGTGTTTATTTTCAACTGAAATTAAAACCAAAATACAATGTTTAGAACGGCTCATGATTAAACATAGACATTCATTGTCACTTATATTTTACAGTATATGTTTAGAAAATTATTTGTTGCCTCAATACACTATATATATATATATATATATATATATATATATATATATATATATATATATATATACTTTAGAAATGAGTTTCTGCAACGTAGGTTTCAAACTTTTGGATATCTTCAGGTCATTTACAATAATTGATTTTCCATCGTCTTTTAAACGTACAACAGAGTTTTTCAAGAAAGCGCGACTGAAATTAATAAACAACCCAAAATTTTCCTTCTTTCTTTCTATCTTGGTCAGTCATTTTCATTCATTTGTCTTTATGAGTTTTTTTTTGTTGAACAGAGCGCTTATCTATCTATCTATCTATCTATCTATCTATCTATCTATCTATCTATCTATCTATCTATGTCATTCTCTTCATATCTATCTATCTATCTATCTATCTATATTTTACAGTATATGTTTAGAAAATTATTTGCTGCCTCAATACACTATATATATATATATATATATATATATATATATATATATATATATATGTGTGTGTGTGTGTGTGTGTGTGTGAGTGTGTGTGTGTGTGTGGAGGACCATGATTGTCTACGTTCTGAAAGGACGCCACACATAAAAGAAAAAGAATTCTTAGTTGCCTTCAAGTTATTCTCTTGATCGATAATAATACAATTAAATGCCATACATGATACACGCTTAGGCGATCATGTCTCGAAAGTGATATGATTAACACTGCAGATGATCTTCCCGCGGTCAGTTGCCTTTACTTTATTCTGTAGTTTGGTTGCTAACAAAGTGTATAGACCCAATCTGTCCTGTTATTTAACTTCTAGATGAAGTGATAAGAGACGGATTAATACCATTCTGAAAAGCATTTGCGCCTAAGTGAACGGAATAAGAATTCAAAATCGGCCCCGAGCCGATATTCACTGCACCACGACCCTCATCTATGCAACCCGCTCTGTTATATTACAATTCCTGTTTATTCATTCTTCTCCATTTACTTTACCACGTTCTCTAGAAGTTTTTAAAGTTTCCTCGGTGTCATCTGCATGTCTAATGTTTTTAAGATTGTGTCCACCAATAATGAATCCTGTTAGGACTTCTAGTTTTTCAGGATTGCCTATTTAGTTAAATAAACAATCGTACTCGTCTTTGTCTCGTTGATTTACTGCTGTTGTTTTAATGGTTGGTGTTTTTTGCTTCTTTCGCCGTTATCACTGTGGCCTTCTTTTGCTCGGTCTGCATTGTGGTCGTTGGTCGTCGTTGTAGCCTTCATTTTTCTTTTTGTTCAATATGACTTTTTCTCTTTGTTGCTTTCGCCAAACCAACAGTCTTTCTTGAAAGGGATCCAATCCAAACAACTTCACTTTGTTTCCGAAACGGTGTCAATGTTTGATTTGTACAGAATCAAAATCTTTCATGTGATTTTCGCTCTCATGTTTTGCTTTACACGCTTTTAGACAACCTAAATTTGCACATAGATGATTAATATCCGAATGTTATGTTGAATGGTTAACACAAACGCGCGAGCGCGCACACACACACATATACACGCACACACACACACATCTATCTATTTATCTCTCTATCTCAGCGTTCATATCTATCTAATTATCTATGTCAATCGGTTTCCTTCTTTCTTTCTATCTTGGTCAGCCATTTTCATTCATTTTTCTTTATCAGTTTTTTTTGTTGAACAGAGCGTTTATCTATCTATCTATCTATCTATCTATCTATCTATCTATCTATCTCATTCTCTTTATCTATCTATCTATCTATCTATCTATCTATCTATCTATCTATCTATCTATCTCTCTCTCTCTCTCTCTCTATCTATCTATCTATCTCAGTCTGTTTCTATCTATCTATCTATCTATCTATCTATCTATCTATCTATCCCATTCTCTTCAGATCTATCTATCTATCTATCTATCTATCTATCTATCTATCTATCACAGTCTGTTCAGATCTATCTATCTATCTATCTATCTATCTATCTATCTATCTATCTATCTATCTATCTATCACAGTCTGTTCAGATCTATCTATCTATCTATCTATCTATCTATCTATCTATCTATCTATCTATCTATCTCAGTCTGTTTCTATCTATCTATCTATCTATCTATCTATCTATCTCATTCTCTTTATCTATCTATCTATCTATCTATCTATCTATCTATCTATCTATCTATCTATTTGCATCTACGTGCGTGTTTGTGTTTTATCGTGTTGAATTCTGACTGAGCTCCCGCTTAGCACTGATATCCTTGAGAAAATTACGAACTTAATTGTCCCTTGTTTCTAACTCATTAGCATATATCGCTCTTGTTACCACAATATTTGATGGATGAAAGTGTGAAATCCTGAGCATTACTCAAATTATTTTCTCTTAACTCATTTACTTACCCCAGCAATCTCTAGTGGACAACTATCAAAAGAAAAAAATAGCAAAGTATCAATTGTCAATTATGATGTTTTAAAAAGGCAAAGTAGAATTGAACCCGGCTATCAGCACTCGGCCATGGTTTTGTTTCCTGATATGTTAGTCTTGTTTCGTTAAAGACTATAGTTTTCGATTTTCTTTGACGAGGTTTTGTACTTATTCATTTCTGACGAATGTTTATTTCATCTTTTTTTGTTGTTTTTACCAGAATAATCAGGCCGTTATTCCCGGATATCACGTCAGCAGCATGAATTGATAAAGGCTAAGCTTTTAGATTCTTAGTTTCTTATTTTAAATTTCTGATTCATGCCGCTTAGTGCGGCACTGAGATCCGAATGCGAATGCTACATTTCAGGAGATGAGTAAAGTCCTGAGAAACAGGAAAAATTCTCTAGAAATAAAGAAGAGAATACTAGATGGCTATGCGATGTCTGTTCTTCAATATGGCAGTGAATGCTGGACAATCTCATCGAAGATGAAGGAAAAACTAGAAGCAACTGAAATGTGGTTCTACAGAAGGATGCTGAGGATGCCATGTGAGCAATGATGATATTTTTGGAGAGAGTGGAAACAAAAAGTGTTTTAATATTTAACATCACGAAAAGACAGCTGAAGTTTTTGGAACATGTAATGAGGAAGTAGGGTTGGAGAATCTGATACTCACAGGCCAGATAGAGGGAAGGAGAGACAGGGGAAAGCAGCGTGTAATATGCTTGACGAGTGAGGTAACAGAACAAAGCGTGCTAAGATCCACTAGAGATAGGAAGATGTGGAAGGACATGATCGCCTACGTCCTGAAGGGACACGGCACATAGAAGAAGAAAAAGGATGTTCGTAGCTTAGAGATCTGGTAGCTGGGACAAGAAGATAGAAAAATAAAATGAAATAAATACAATTAGAAGTTATTAACAATCTCCAGGAGTTTAAATGTAAGGTCAATAGACACCTCCTAACACACTAACCTGTTCCCATTCCTCCTGACATTCCCTATGTCTAACATTCATTCCTCCTGACATTCCCTATGTCTAACCACTCCTTCTCTTTACCTTCCCCTATGTAGCCCCATGCGCAATAGTGGCAGTGGAATGCCTTGCTTGGGGTGAGATGATAAAAAACCGAGAAATTCTTAATCTTGAATTGCTGTTAAATGAAGGATTGTCAAAAGACTTATGATAAGTATTTCTTTTACAATAATGCCGACGACTTTTTGCCCTATCTCCGTGGATCGTTCCTCTACTACCAGTGTTATATTTCAGTGCGTAATGTTACATGTCTAGGTTAAGTGATTTATTCGCTAGTTTAATAGTGTTTATGAAACAAATTCGCTTTTTTTTTCTGCTGCTGTGAACGTAGCTATACGTCTGTAGGAAACTTACAAACATCGTATTTTGTCTTTAATGTCAGGTGAAAAGAGAGACAAAAATTCTCCAACATTTGGATAATTTTTTATTAAGTTGATTAAAATTATGTCATGATTAAACATAATAGACATTCCTTATCTCTTATATTTAACAGTATATCTTTAGAAAATTATCTGCTGTCTCGATACACTATATATATAGTCATCCGTAGACAGATCTGTTTCGCTGTATCACAGCTCATCAGTACGGTTAGACAGCCGATTGCTTTATACCCAGGATTGAAACCCGACCGAATTGGCGTCAGTCAGCGATTCTACCTCTGAGCTACGGGCGCCCGGTAGAAGGAGGCAGACTTTTTAGCGTGTATATTATCATTATACACGCCCAATAGCTGAGAGTGTTCTAATTCATTGCTGAATGAACGATGCGTAGATACCAGAGTAGCTACTGTTTTTCAAAGTCTACCATTCTTCCAGAGTGCTGAATCAGGGTGTGAGAGCGTAAATAGTCATCAGCAGACAGATCTCTTTCGCTGTATCACAGCCCATCAGTACGATTAGACAGACGACTGCTTTTTACCCAGGATTGAAAGATACAGACGTATATATATATATATATATATATATATATATATATATATATACGTTTACATGTCACTTTGAAAAATCGGTCCGTAGCGTTTGGTTTATAAACTAATTAGCGCTTAGTGTTATTTCCAAACCAGTGTAGAGATATAGTAGCATACACTACGACACGTTTTAGTACGTATTTTATTGGTTGTCAGTAGTATTTTTAGCTTATTTTGTAAAACAAAATGGCGGCACCGATTAGGAATTGTCGTCAGTACATTTATAATAATTTATTTACGATAAGTAAGAATTTCCAATTTTCCTTAAACAAGTTAGCCTAGCCAGGCCACAATGTAGTAGTGACTTGTTATGAAAAATTTGATTTGTTAAATTAAGTGGGATAATATGAGAATAATTTAGCGTGACATGCATATATTTGTTATATATATATATATAAGGAACAAATAGAATAATTAATGCTTTTGGTTTGATGTGAAATAAATAAATTATTCTTCAGGGTTTAATCAAATAAACACAGACTGATTCAGTGTTTTGGTTTGTAATTACTAAAAATTATTTACTTAAAAAAAGAAGAAATATTCATGTTTTTTTTTGTATTTAAATATCACTGTAATTGTAGAGAGAAATTTCATTAGGTGCTTTCAGCTCTTATAAATATTTTTTTCGTTTAAAATCATGTAGTTACCGCTCTTGTTTTGCAACCATACACTTTGGGATGAAAAAAGTAGTCAATATAAAAAATATATATAAAAATATTCACTATTAATTTAATCACGTTTGTATTATAGAAGGACGCACAGCAAAACAGTTTAACCTTCGGGTAGAAATATTTAGACGAATTCAAAACTAATGATAGGTTTGGAATTGATTTTGCAATCCAAATGATAATTAATGATAAAAATAATCTTGACTCTCCAGTGCAAAGAACGTACTTAATGGTTGGGAAATTTAGCAGCTGAAAATAGAAATTGTCTAAACTGACGAATTAGAAGTCGTAGTTTATAAAAAGAGGAGGGTTGTAACGTTTTTTCTAAAAATATCCGTTCGGTGTTTTAGAGACAAGAAAACGAGAAAGGGTTTGGGCTGAATACGGATTTTGTATTTAAAATATCGCAATTAGAACGGATTATAAAAAGATGAAATAATTTGTTTCGTGTTTAGTGATTATTGTCTTTTTTTATTGCTTTAAATAAAAAAGAGACGAAGTAGGATTTATGTGTACATTTTCTTTGAGATTGATCGAAGATCTCATTTGAAAGAAGAATAGAAAATAAAAAAGAGGAAAATCCCTTAAATATTTGAGCCTCGTTTTGAGAACTCGAAAGGAAGCAGCTAAGGTCATTATGGGTTTAGAAAGAATTACGATGAATTAAAACAAAATGGAGGACCCCGAATTAAAGAAAGTAAAGTTGGAGCGGGGAAATGATGCATACAGGCTTCAAATGAAAGGACAACTAATCTTCGACAAAGAAAATAACGAAAAATCTCTTTGAAAACCTAAATAGAAAATGGAATTATTATCTGTATCGATTTAAAGAATTAACACGCTTGAGCATGAGAGGCAGTGAGGAATTAAACAAAAAGTATTTAGGTACACCCCCACATAATCTATCTATCTATCTATCTATCTATCTATCTATCTATCTATCTATCTATCTATCTATCTATCTATCTGGGCACCTCTACGTGGTGTAATCGTTAGAAAGCTTGTTTTGCTAGAACCTATTACAATTGAGTAGTGAGTTCGATCCTCACTGGGTACCCCATACTTTCGGTCTTGTGCCACACCTTAGCGGCGCTTACAAAATCTATCTATCTATCTATCTATCTATCTATCTATATATCTATCTATCTATCTATCGAACGATCTGGAAGACGGAAAGATCAATTTAAAAAGAAAAAGAAAACATTTAACCAAAAATATAATTACAGTGAAACATGAAAAACAGATAAACGTAATTATATATATATATATATATATCGAAGAACAGGGCACACACCACTTACTTGCTACCCAGGTTTCGACTGCGCATATTGCTTCAGGCAAGTCTATTCCTGTCTCTTGTAGCGCAGCCATCCTTTGCTGAAGCACATTAGATATGTCACGATCTGATTTTCCTGGCCTTCTTTCCCTCTATCCGCTTTTGATGATCAGATTTTCCAAGATCCCTTTCCTCATTACGTGTCACAGAAATTTCAACTGTCTGTAGCTTGCCTGAAGTGACCTGCGTGGTCAAAATCTGGGTAGCAAGTAAATAGTGCGTGTTCTGTTCTTCGACATATTGTTAGCTCTACATATTCAGTGCATTTGTGTTGGTTATGCATTGAGCACTTTTTTCGATCTACTGTCTGCTGGTCTAACTGGCCAATATTTGGCTAGTGAATAGTATATAGTTGTCTTTCATTTTTAATTAAATCTGCATATATATATATATATATATATATATATATATATATGTAATGGTTGTTACAATGGTTTATAAAAGCATAGTATCACTACACAAAAAATCTTCGCGTTTCGGAGCTACGTTTGCTCCTCATCTGGTGATAAGTTGAAATGAAAAATAAATGGTGAAAACGATTTATTTTTGGTAATATGATATGTAAGTAAATGTGGTGGGAGTTTAGTACGGTTTAGCCGGCAGTTTGTAGCCATAGTGATACAGCCTTGGGTTAGAAGAGGGGTGCGGAGTAGCTTAGTTTTGGACAGGTCACTTTTTAGTTTTGTCTAGGTAATTCTTATATTGGGATGTAAGGTTTTTGAAGAAAGGGTAGATACTTTTTATTTTACTGCTATCTATGAGTGGATGGAATAAAGTTGCTATTAATGTTGTGTGAGTTTATTTTCTTTTATTTATACGATGTTCGTTTTTTTTATTTTGAGGATTAAACGTGGGTATACGTGTTCCATAACTTTCTTACAATATATATATATATATATATATATATATATATATATATTTTAATTCAGATACTTCAATCCAAGGGAAAAAAGCAGGAAGGTAAATTCCCAAAAACCCGATCCTAATTAATATTAAAAGTTTATTTTAATATTAAAAAATGATACAGGAAGAGAGCTCCATGTAATAAAATATTACAGAGCAAATATATATTAAAAAAGGATTAATTCAAAGATGTTGAATGGCCATTTCGATATGAAGATCCCCACGGGGAACGACACATCACCTCAGCAACAGAAAAAAACCTTTCAGAAACTGGAGAAAAATTAATCTACTTTTCCTTTTTAAATAGATTGCAAAGAAATTAAAAAATAAATAATAAAATAAAATAAAAATAAAAATAAAGGGAAAGAAAAAGAAAAGAAAAAGAAAAAGAAAAAGATAGAATAAAAACACATAAATAAGAAAAGAAAAAAATTGACATCGTCTGGGTTCGCAAAAACAATATATATATATTGTGTATTTGGGCAACAATCTCTCTTTTCTACAGATTTCATTAAAAATTTCATTAAAAATGACAGACAAGGTATTATGGTTAATTTTTTATGTAATTTTTCATATGATCTTATTATTATTTTTGTTTTTTGAGGACATAAATTATATAAAGATTATATTTAGCCATTATTGTGGATGGGTATTACTTTACGTGTAACAGAATGTATGTAGTGAGTGTATGTTTGTAGAGTAATGTGTATGATTTATGTTCCGAACACGGTAAGAACGTTGTTAGCGTGTTCTTTGTTGATCTTATTAAGTGTTGGGTTTTTTTTTTTTATCAATAACGCTTCCATTGTTTTTTATCTTTTTTTTTTTTTTTTTTTTTGCATATGGATGATGCTATGAGATTTGTGTTGTTAACAAGTATTTTTACGGATAGAATGTTACGAATAAAAAAAACTTAAACATAACACCTTGTCAGGCATTTTTGATGAAATCTACATTGTCGTCTTAATGACGCAAAAATGAAAATAACACTGACATCTCATTTTAACAAATCTATTTACCAAAATTACACAAAATATCTTGGAATACTAAAGAGTAAATCTATTCAATAAAATTGCCATTGGCTTAAGCCATACAGTACTGATTCCTATGTCCTCAATGTCTGTATCTATAAATGCTCTGCAGGGTGATAAATTGTCGTTTAAATGACGCAAAAATGAAAATAACACTGACATCTCATTTTAATAGACATATTTACCAAAATTGAAATCCTAAAGAGTAAATTAATTTGATAAAATCGCCATTGGCTTCAGTCATCACCTTTAGACGACTTTGCAATCTCCTGCATTTCATCTGGACGGTCTCCTTGTTTAATTTGATCAATTCTGACATCATGCTTGTCTACAGTTCATTTTTGCTGTTACAAAGAGTTTTATCGGTTTCTCTTTGAACTACACCGGATACATAATAATCAATGGGGTCTGGTAAATTAGGTGGTCAGATATAAGAGCTGATGTGGTCATTCTTCATATAAGAATTAGGTGGTCAGATATAAGAGCTGATGTGGTCATTCTTCATATAAGAATTAGGGTGGTCAGATATAAGAGCTGATGTGGTCATTCCTTCCTTATAAGAATTAGGTGGTCAGATATAAGAGCTGATGTGGTCATTCTTCATATAAGAATTAGGTGGTCAGATATAAGAGCTGATGTGGTCATTCTTCATATAAAAATTAGGTGGTCAGATATAAGAGCTGATGTGGTCATTCTTCATATAAGTGGAATTGGTCAGATATAAGAGCTGATGTGGTCATTCTTCATATAGAATTAGGTGGTCAGATATAAGAGCTGATGTGGTCATTCTTCATATGAGAATTAGGTGGTCAGATATAAGAGCTGATGTGGTCATTCTTCATATAAGAATTAGGTGGTCAGATATAAGAGCTGATGTAGTCATTCTTCATATGAGAATTAGGTGGTCAGATATAAGAGCTGATGTGGTCATTCTTCATATAAGAATTAGGTGGTCAGATATAAGAGCTGATGTGGTCATTCTTCATATAAGAATTAGGTGGTCAGATATAAGAGCTGATGTGGTCATTCTTCATATAAGAATTAGGTGGTCAGATATAAGAGCTGTGGTCATTCTTCATATAAGAATTAGGTGGTCAGATATAAGAGCTGATGTGGTCATTCTTCATATAAGAATTAGGTGGTCAGATATAAGAGCTGATGTGGTCATTCTTCATATAAGAATTAGGTGGTCAGATATAAGAGCTGATGTGGTCATTCTTCATATAAGAGGGGTGGTCAGATATAAGAGCTGATGTGGTCATTCTTCATATGAGAATTAGGTGGTCAGATATAAGAGCTGATGTGGTCATTCTTCATATAAGAATTAGGTGGTCAGATAAGAGCTGATGTGGTCATTCTTCATATAAGAATTAGGTGGTCAGATATAAGAGCTGATGTGGTCATTCTTCATATAAGTGGAACAGTCAGATATAAGAGCTGATGTGGTCATTCTTCATATAAGAATTAGGTGGTCAGATATAAGAGCTGATGTGGTCATTCTTCATATAAGAATTAGGTGGTCAGATATAAGGCTGATGTGGTCATTCTTCATATAAGAATTAGGTGGTCAGATATAAGAGCTGATGTGGTCATTCTTCATATAAGAATTAGGTGGTCAGATATAAGAGCTGATGTGGTCATTCTTCATATAAGAATTAGGTGGTGCAGATATAAGAGCTGATGTGGTCATTCTTCATATAAGAATTAGGTGGTCAGATATAAGAGGCTGATGTGGTCATTCTTCATATGAGAATTAGGTGGTCAGATATAAGAGCTGATGTGGTCATTCTTCATATAAAATTAGGTGGTCAGATATAAGAGCTGGTCATTCTTCATATAAGAATTAGGTGGTCAGATATAAGAGCTGATGTGGTCATTCTTATTATAAGAATTAGGTGGTCAGATATAAGAGCTGATGTCATTCTTCATATAAGAATTAGGTGGTCAGATATAAGAGCTGATGTGGTCATTCTTCATATGAGAATTAGGTGGTCAGATAAGAGCTGATGTGGTCATTCTTCATATAAGAATTAGGTGGTCAGATAAGAGCTGATGTGGTCATTCTTCATATAAGAATTAGGTGGTCAGATATAAGAGCTGATGTGGTCATTCTTCATATAAAATTAGGTGGTCAGATATAAGAGCTGATCATGGTCATTCTTCATATAAGAATTAGGTGGTCAGATATAAGAGCTGATGTGGTCATTCTTCATATAAAATTGGAGTGGTCAGATATAGAGCTAGTGTGGTCATTCTTCATATAAGAATTAGGTGGTCAGATATAAGAGCTGATGTGGTCATTCTTCATATAAGAATTAGGTGGTCAGATATAAGAGCTGATGTGGTCATTCTTCATATAAGAATTAGGTGGTCCAGATATAGAGCTGATGTGGTCATTCTTCATATAAGAATTAGGTGGTCAGATATAAGAGCTGATGTGGTCATTCTTCATATAAGAATTAGGTGGTCAGATATAAGAGCTGATGTGGTCATTCTTCTATGAGGGAATTAGGTGGTCAGATATAAGAGCTGATGTGGTCATTCTTCATATAAGAATTAGGTGGTCAGATATAAGAGGCTGATGTGGTCATTTCATATAAGAATTAGGTGGTCAGATATAAGAGCTGATGTGGTCATTCTTCATATAAATTAGGTGGTCAGATATAAGAGCTGATGTGGTCATTCTTCATATAAGAATTAGGTGGTCAGATATAAGAGCTGATGTGGTCATTCTTCATATAAAATTAGGTGGTCAGATATAAGAGCTGATGTTGGTCATTCTTCATATAAGAATTAGGTGGTCAGATATAAGAGCTGATGTGGTCATTCTTCATATAAGAATTAGGTGGTCAGATATAAGAGCTGATAGTCTATTCTTCATATGAGAATTAGGTGGTCAGATATAAGAGCTGATGTGGTCATTCTTCATATAAGAATTAGGTGGTCAGATAGAGCTGATGTGGTCATTCTTCATATAAGAATTAGGTGGTCAGATATAAGAGCTGATGTGGTCATTCTTCATATAAGAATTAGGTGGTCAGATATAAGAGCTGATGTGGTCATTCTTCATATAAGAATTAGGTGGTCAGATACTAGAGCTGATGTGGTCATTCTTCATATAAGAATTAGGTGGTCAGATATAAGAGCTGATGTGGTCATTCTTCATATAAGAAGTGAATTGGTCAGATATAAGAGCTGATGTGGTCATTCTTCATATAAGAATTAGGTGGTCAGATATAAGAGCTGATGTGGGTCATTCTTCATATAAAATTAGGTGGTCAGATATAAGAGCTGATGTGGTCATTCTTCATATAAGAATTAGGTGGTCAGATATAAGAGCTGATGTGGTCATTCTTCATATAAGAATTAGGTGGTCAGATATAAGAGCTGATGTGGTCATTCTTCATATAAGAATTAGGTGGTCAGATATAAGAGCTGATGTGGTCATTGTATATAAGAATTAGGTGGTCAGATATAAGAGCTGATGTGGTCATTCTTCATATAAGAATTAGGTGGTCAGATATAAGAGCTGATGTGGTCATTCTTAATATAAGAATTAGGTGGTCAGATATAGAGAGCTGATGTGGTCATTCTTCATATGAGAATTAGGTGGTCAGATATAAGAGCTGATGTGGTCATTCTTCATATAAGAATTAGGTGGTCAGATAGAGCTGATGTGGTCATTCTTCATATAAGAATTAGGTGGTCAGATATAAGAGCTGATGTGGTCATTCTTCTATGAGAATTAGGTGGTCAGATATAAGAGCTGATGTGGTCATTCTTCATATAAGAATTAGGTGGTCAGATATAAGAGCTGATGTGGTCATTCTTCATATAAGAATTAGGTGGTCAGATAAGAGCTGATGTGGTCATTCTTCATATGAGAATTAGGTGGTCAGATATAAGAGCTGATGTGGTCATTCTTCATATAAGAATTAGGTGGTCAGATATAAGAGCTGATGTGGTCATTCTTCATATAAAATTAGGTGGTCAGATAAGAGCTGATGTGGTCATTCTTCATATGAGAATTAGGTGGTCAGATATAAGAGCTGATGTGGTCATTCTTCATATAAGAATTAGGTGGTCAGATATAAGAGCTGATGTGGTCATTCTTCATATGAGAATTAGGTGGTCAGATATAAGAGCACGATGTGGTCATTCTTCATATAAGAATTAGATTGGTCAGATATAAGAGCTGATGTGGTCATTCTTCATATAAAATTAGGTGGTCAGATATAAGAGCTGATGTGGTCATTCTTCATATGAAATTAGGTGGTCAGATATAAGAGCTGATGTGGTCATTCTTCATATAAGAATTAGGTGGTCAGATATAAGACTGATGTGGTCATTCTTCATATAAGAATTGGGTGGTCAGATATAGGCTGATGTGGTCAATTCTTCATATGAGAATTAGGTGGTCAGATATAAGAGCTGATGTGGTCATTCTTCATATAAGAATTAGGTGGTCAGATATAAGAGCTGATGTGGTCATTCTTCATGAGAATTAGGTGGTCAGATATAGAGCTGATGTGGTCATTCTTCATATAAGAATTAGGTGGTCAGATATAAGAGCTGATGTGGTCATTCTTCATATAAGAATTAGGTGGTCAGATATAAGAGCTGATGTGGTCATTCTTCATATAAGAATTAGGGTGGTCAGATATAAGAGCTGATGTGGTCATTTCTTCATATGAGAATTAGGTGGTCAGATATAAGAGCTGATGTGGTCATTCTTCATATAAGAATTGGGTGGTCAGATATAAGAGCTGATGTGTGGTCATTCTTCATATAAGAATTAGGTGGTCAGATATAAGAGCTGATGTAGTCATTCTTCATATAAGAATTAGGTGGTCAGATAAGAGCTGATGTGGTCATTCTTCATATAAGAATTAGGTGGTCAGATATAAGGGCTGATGTGGTCATTCTTCATATAAGAATTGGGTGGTCAGATATAAGAGCTGATGTGGTCATTCTTCATATAAGAATTAGGTGGTCAGATATAGAGCTGATGTGGTCATTCTTCATGGAAATTAGGTGGTCAGATATAAGAGCTGATGTGGTCATTCTTCATATGAGAATTAGGTGGTCAGATATAAGAGCTGATGTGGTCATTCTTCATATAAATTAGGTGGTCAGATATAAGAGCTGATGTGGTCATTCTTCATATAGGTAGGTGGTCAGATATAAAGACTGATGTGGTCATTCTTCATATGAGAATTAGGTGGTCAGATATAAGAGCTGATGTGGTCATTCTTCATATAAGAATTAGGTGGTCAGATAAGAGCTGATGTGGTCATTCTTCATATAAGAATTAGGTGGTCAGATATAAGAGCTGATGTGGTCATTCTTCATATAAGAATTAGGTGGTCAGATATAAGAGCTGATGTGGTCATTCTTCATATGAGAATTAGGTGGTTAGATATAAGAGCTGATGTGGTCATTCTTCATATAAGAATTAGGTGGTCAGATATAAAGGCTGATGTGGTCATTCTTCATATAAGGTAGGTGGTCAGATATAAAGGCTAGATATTGGTCATTCTTCTACACTGAGAATTAGGTGGTCAGATATAAGAGCTGATGTGGTCATTCTTCATATAAGAATTAGGTGGTCAGATATAAGAGCTGATGTGGTCATTCTTCATATAAGAATTAGGTGGTCAGATATAAGAGCTGATGTGGTCATTCTTCATATAAGAGTGGAAGTGGTCAGATATAAGAGCTGATGTGGTCATTCTTCATATAAGAATTAGGTGGTCAGATATAAGAGCTGATGTGGTCATTCTTGTATAAAATTAGGTGGTCAGATATAAGAGCTGATGTGGTCATTCTTCATATAAGGAATTAGGTGGTCAGATATAAGAGCTGATGTGGTCATTCTTCATATAAGAATTAGGTGGTCAGATATAAGAGCTGATGTGGTCATTCTTCATATAAGAGATGGGGTGGTCAGATATAAGAGCTGATGTGGTCATTCTTCATATAAGAATTAGGTGGTCAGATATAAGAGCTGATGTGGTCATTCTTCATATAAGAATTAGGTGGTCAGATATAAGAGCTGATGTGGTCATTCTTCATATAAGAATTAGGTGGTCAGATATAAGAGCTGATGTGGTCATTCTTCATAAAATTAGGTGGTCAGATATAAGAGCTAGTGTGGTCATTCTTCATATGAGAATTAGGTGGTCAGATATAAGAGCTGATGTGGTCATTCTTCATATAAGAATTAGGTGGTCAGATATAAGAGCTGATGTGGTCATTCATAGCAGTGGTCAGATATAAGAGCTGATGTGGTCATTCTTCATATAAGAATTGGGTGGTCAGATATAAGAGCTGATGTGGTCATTCTTCATACAAATTGGGTGGTCAGATATAAGAGCTGATGTAGTCCCATTCTTCATGTAAGAGAATTAGGTGGTCAGATATAAGAGCTGATGTGGTCATTCTTCATATAAGAATTAGGTGGTCAGATATAAGAGCTGATGTGGTCATTCTTCATATAAATTAGGTGGTCAGATATAAGAGCTGATGTGGTCATTCTTCATATAAGAATTAGGTGGTCAGATATAAGAGCTGATGTGGTGGAAATTTCTTCATATGAGGAATTGGTGGTCAGATATAAGAGCTGATGGCAGGTAATTCTTCATATAAAATTAGGTGGTCGAATATAAAGAGCTGATGTGAGGTCATTCTTCATATAAGAATTAGGTGGTGGATATAAGAGCTGATGTGGTCATTCTTCCCTTATAAAATTAGGTGGGTGGAATATAAGAGCTGATGTGGTCATTCTTCATATAAGAATTAGGTGGTCGAATGCATAGAGCTGATGTAAATTAAATTCTTCCATACAAGAAATTAGGTGGTCAGATATAAGAGCTGATGTGGTCATTCTTCATATAAATTAGGTGGTCAGATATAAGAGCTGATGTGGTCATTCTTCATATAAAATTAGGTGGTCAGATATAAGAGCTGATGTGGTCATTCTTCATATAAATTAGGTGATCAGATATAAGAGCTGATGTGGTCATTCTTCATATAAGAATTAATTGGTCGATGTAAGTGATGTGAATTATTCTTCATAGCCTTAAGGAAATTAGGTGGTCAGATATAAGAGCTGATGTGGTCATTCTTCATATAAAAATTAGGTGGTCAGATATAAGAGCTGATGTGGTCATTCTTCATATAAGAATTAGGTGGTCAGATATAAGAGCTGATGTAGTCATTCTTCATATAAGAATTAGGTGGTCAGATATAAAGAGCTGATGTGGTCATTCTTCATATAAATTAGGTAGTTAAGATATAGAGCTGATGTGGTCATTCTTCATATAAGAATTAGGTGGTCAGATATAAGAGCTGATGTGGTCATTCTTCATATATAAGAGAGTGGGTGGTCAGATATAAGAGCTGATGTGGTCATTCTTCATATAAGAATTGGAGTGGTCTAGATATAAGAGCTAGTCATGGTCATTCTTCATATAAGAAATTAGGTGGTCAGATCTAGAGCTGATGTGGTCATTCTTCATATAAAATTAGGTGGTCAGATATAAGAGCTGATGTGAACATTCTTCATATAAATTAGGTGGTCAGATATCACAAGAGCTGATGTGGTCATTCTTCATATAAGAATTGGGTGGTCAGATATAAGAGCTGATGTGGTCATTGTTTCATATAGTGGAGGTGGTCAGATATAAGAGCTGATGTGGTCATTCTTCATATAAAATTAGGTGGTCAGATATAAGAGCTGATGTGGTCATTCTTCATATAAAATTAGGTGGTCAGATATAAGAGCTGATGTGGTCATAGAAATTGTCTGACAACGAAATTAGGTTTTCTGCTTCTGTGGCATCGTGAGTGTTCATTGTCAGACATAAGATCTATCAGCCGCTTTCTTGACTCAGGGCAGCACTACCTTCTCAAGGCACTTGATGTAGGCTTATGTGTTCAGTCTGAAGCTATGTGGGACTATGAATGGTGGCACAACGTCGCTATCACTAGTGGTTGTTCGAAACTCATAAGTAATCACCATTAAACTCAACCAACACTTTCCAAAGCATCTACACCCTCCTCACACTGACACCTAAACTCTCTCAAATGTTCGTATTAGAGATTCCGGCGCGAATGCCAAGTAGTACAGTATACCGTTCCCAAATTTCTGGTGAAGTGAATTCCGTCACGGTGCTCTTTTTTCACGGGCCCAACTGATCCTATTATACTGTGTAGTTGACAGAAAATAAATAAACAAAAATAACGCCTATGCCCAAAATTAAATATATAAAATTTCGACAATTTACCCATCGCACCATATATATATATATATATATATATATATATATATATATATAGACGAGAGATATAATTTCATAAAAAAAATATTCAAAGAATAACTAGTTTTGAAAAATCACGCAAAAATGCTAAGAATGTGTAGACTAAATATTTTGCTTTGCACGAAATGTATTTTTTAATGTTTATTTGACATCACCGTTTTTAATTTTGTTTTTTGATTCACCAATTTTGCTGGGTACAGAATGGAGACAAAAAAAAATCATGAATAATTGTTGACCCGGAAAATCTTGGTGTAATGATAACAATCTGTATGATATTAAAAAAATCTTTTCTTCCTTGTTTTCGCTATAATAACTCAGATCACTCTCATCCCAGATAACCGGATAAATTGAGCAAAAAATGCAAATTGCCAGAATCTTTGGATTTTTGTTTTCTTACATAGTTATCTCCCCTTACCCCTTTTATCTGGGCTGGATTTAACCGAACATGGTTATTTCAAAATTGAATATTATTTACTAGCAGTATAGCCCGGCGTTGCTCGAGTGTAATGAAAGCTTTAAAACTAATCCATGGTCCTGGAGCTCAGAATCTTTGGACGTTGGCACGAAAAACTAAAAAGCAATAGTTGTTTCCAGTTAAAGCGAAACCGTAGACTGAAAGAAAAATGAATGGATGTAAGTCAAATTTTGATTTCCTGGTATCGATATTAAATTTTCTGCACTATTGTAAGAACAGCAACCTTGAAACTTCTGAATATCGTTTCTTATGTCTTTGTCTATGAGTGTATCAAATTTGATTAAAATCGGACCACTCCTTCTATAACCTGATTGTTTCGATTGATTATCGATTTTCGATATTTATCAGGGGTACTCGACACAAAACCTAGCTAAGAACACTCGCAGACGCTTATAGTAGAACTGTGTAAATTTTCAAGAAAATCGGTTGAGCCGTTTCGGAGTCTATAGGTAACGGACACATACATACACACACACACACAGTTCCATTTAAAATAAGTTTAGATTCAATCCTCGGGATTAGAACATCAAATAGTAACCAATATTTTTACGGTAACCCTTTACATTGTTTCTTTATTTGCAAAAATACAAGCCGAAAGTTGTGATCTGCCGTAAAGAAAAGAGAATCTAAATATCTTAATCTACAGAGCAGTAATTACTGTATTAGTCTCACAAACCGTTCATAGTAAATTATTTTCTTTCTCTGTATAGTCTAAATATTTGATTTGATTTTGTTTTTACGGTTTATCAAACATTTATCAGATATTTACAAC
>JBBBDQ010001604.1:145000-167500 GCA_037127315.1 Ascarosepion bandense
CTCCCTTTCCAGGTTCCCTCAAATTTTTTCTTCTTCTTCTTATTGTGTGATACAGAATATGACAACAAAATATGGCCCTGGGGACACAAATATACGAAGCTTATTATACGTATTTTTTGTATTAATAGCATGCCGAGCATGTGCATACGCGTACGCAATATTGTAACAGGTTTTGATAAAAGCAGCTTATAAAATCTCAGATGGGACCCAGTTATGAATAACTTCAGGGTAGGTAGCCCTGTTCACCCAGCGTATCTCCGATTAGAGGTAGTCTGAAGTATTTAGAAATGACACCCAACTCGTAGCTTAGAGACACAACACTTTACTAAGCACATGATATGTTCCAAGCGCACTCCTAATGATGTCAGGAACCCACAAAGGCGCCAACAACAATAAAAAGACAGCCGTTTGATACATTTCTCCGAATTGCCCATGCCGTGTCTTGGTAGCTCTGTATGGTCGCTTACTTCATCTTCACGGTTTTCTTATTCCCAGAACCGCAACGCCTGTCAGAATTCATTCTGTTGTAGAGCAGCTGACACCCCTGTAGAACTCTCGGATATGGAATGGTCGGTGGACCTAAATAGCTATATAAATAAAGATTAATAGTAGTCAGAGATTGAGAGTGTAAATGATTATTATCGGACTGTGTTCTCTGCGATTCTAACAACTTAACCTCGTCTCTATTTCCAATATGTATTGTTCTGTCTTATCTGTGTTTATCGTGTTTGTACTTAATATCCATTAACACGGATATTGTGCTGTAGATATTTCATCTCACATCATCTAGTATCATACTGCCACCTCGGTGATACAACAAATTCATTGGTCGTATCTCACATCAAAGATACTCGCTCATTCTCGGTTATTAGCTCTTGTGGATGCTTATATTATTATTATTATTATTATTATTATTATTATTATTATTATTATCGTTGTTGTTAGAGCCAGATCAGGCCGAGAACAGAGTCAGTCAGTTAAATGTCATAAGTGATACACGCTTGGGCGATCATGTCTCGAAGAATTATCCCGAAGAATTATCATGGCAGAAGATTATCCCGCTGTAGGATGCCATTACTTTCTGCGGTAGACTGGCTACCAGCCAAGGCTATAGAACCCAATCTGCCCTGTTATACAATCCATAACTGGAGAGAAGAGACGGATTAATACTTTTCCCCCAGGGGATTTGCGCGTAAGTGAATGCAATGAATTCAACTGAATTTCGAACTCGGCTCCCCGATTTTTCGTTCCGGGCCGATATTTCCTGCACTGCGTACTGTTGTCATATTTGGGTGGAAGCTGCTCAGTCCTTCCTTCCTCCCCAGTCTTGACAGAGTCTAAAAGCGTCCTTGTAGGCGACGAATTTTGTTCTACCCTCTAATCTATGTCTCACAGACGGGTTGTGGCACACCTGTTGCTGTTACAATGCCACTTCCATGGAAATACATTCCTTGGTTCCGCTAGTCATATCCTTCACAACAGGACACGCCATTCCACTTACATTGTCACAAATCACTCTCATTTCCTTCGTGTTCCATTGGTGAGAAGTAAGTCCCATTCGAACAGCTTCTTCTCGCGAATCATTGCGATATGAAACCAATTTCCAAGAGAATGTTTCCGCAATCACGACAATCTTGATCTGTCTAGGATTAAACGTTATCTTTCCCTTCTATCCGAATAAACTACCTTTTTACATAACACACTACCTCGAATGACCTCGAGTCTTGTACGGGGTGAAACTGAAAAAAAAATGTAGTATAAAAAAATGTGTTTTGTTATCACAAAAAAAAACTTGTTAATTTCACATACAATCTTCAAGAATTCAAATGTAAAGTCAATAGTCATCTCCTGTCTCACTAACTTACATCCTCTCTCTCTCAATTGTTATTCCAGTAACAATCATTGTGGTTTTGTTAAAAACTATCCGAAATATAATTGATAAAATGAATTAAACACATGCGAATACACGAGTGTTTCTTTCTGATCTTCTTCCATAACAAGAAGCGAGTTAAATTCCCCGCATTTTCCTTCCAAACGTTTGTTTATTCACTTCTTCTACTCCTGGTGTCTCGCTTTATTTGCAGCCAGTGAATCCAGCCAAGGCCTTGCACCTTAGTCGGTCATGTCAACACGCTCAGGGCAGTGTAGTAGAAGCGGCACTGAGAGGGTGAACACGCGTAGAAAAAGGCTTTCGATTTATTTCGACGAGTCGCTTTGCTCAAAGCAGTGACCAAGTCGTCTATTGACACTTTGCCAAGTATTTAATAATAGTCGCAAACCCAGTGCAAGTAACAATGATCATTGAATCACAAAAAGGTCAATGGTCACCCCTCTCGATGCACCTTGAACAAAAGCCCTGATTTTTTTTTCTTCCTACTCTGCCATCTTTGCCTGCTCCCGACGCTTTCGGTGACCAAACCTAATTTCAGTTTCAAACTGCCCTCTGATTCATTCTACCCATACCGGTCATTTTCTGACTCTCCCAACCATTGAGACACTATCGTTAATTTCATTTTCAAGCGTCCTCCACCCACTCTATCCTCACCGATTTTCTCTTCCAAAAGAACTTTTTCATTTTCTCTTTTAGACATTTCGGAAATTATATGCTCATGATTTGTTTTTCACGGTTTTATTTTAACTCTTGCTATTTTAGATATTTCAATCTCTGTTTTCAAGTAAAAAATTATTTTTTTAAATCAAACTTATACTTGTAAAATCTATGCCAATAATTAAAATGTATTTATTTCTTCATAAGAAAAAATTGTGCTCTCGGTGAATTCAGTGCCATACGTGATACACGCTTGGGCGATCATGTCTCGAAAGAGACATGACTGACTGGGCAGAAGATTATCCCGCAGTAGTTTACCATTGCTTTCTGCGGTAGACTAGTTGCCGAACATGGCTATAGAACCCAATCTGTCCTGCTATTTAACCCATAACTGGAAGGAAGAGACGGATTAATACCTTTCCCAAGGGTATATGCGCGTAAGCGAATACAATGGATTCAACTGGAATTCGAACTCGGCTCCCCGGCTTCTCGTTCCGAGCCGATATCCACTGTACCACAACGCACATCCAGTGAAATTAACTATGTATAAAACTTAGTTAAGAACATTTCGAGCATCTCGTGAATGTAGGGCACATCGACGTGGTTATAATGGTTAGCAAGCTTGTCTCGCTAGCATCATTAAAATTAAGTAGTGAGTTCAATCCTCACTGTGGCCCATACTTTCAGCCTTGTACCACATCTAAGGTGCACTTAGAAAATTACTTCTGGGCGTAATGGTTAGCAAGCTTGTCTTGCTAGAAAAATTGCAAGTGAGTTCGATTCTCACTTGGTGCACCATGCTTCCAGCCTTGTGCCACATCTCTGCTACACTTAGTAAATCACCATCTTGTAAAAGAATAAAACAGACGCACATCGATTACAGAGAGAGACACACGCATTTTCATTGATTATTGGAGTACATTACATTAGTTTTACTGTCGAGAAAATTATGAAATTAATAAATTTGATTATATGAGTACGCATTCGATTCGATTGCATACCTTTTCCTTTTGCTTATTTGATATCATTTAAACACTGCAGAACGTCAGGGATTTCTGCATTTTTGACGAAATAAAAATCTTCTTTTAAAAATAAAAATAAAAATAGTCTTTTTCATATAGTTTCTGAGGGTAATTCTAATTTTATTTGAAATATATTCATTAAATTAATATAAACTCTATTTAAGAAAGTCTATTATACTCACTGTTTTGAAGGAATCGAACCCTCAAGGTTTGCAATAAGATTCAGATTTTCGCAGACGTCTTTTATTTAAATTTCAAAATCACTGTCAATAAATGTAATTTTTTATGAAGTCTGTCGATGATGATGACGATGATGTCTGTTCTACCAAATGAGAATTGAAAAAAATCACTGGTTGATGACATTATAGTCACGTAGATAGACCAAATTGAGACAGACATTGCTGTCTACAGGTTGGGCACCTAGTGTCGGTGGCACACACACTAGGCGATCATGACGTTGTTGCCGGCAAAAATCCTGGTCTTGATTTCGGCTACATTTAAATCTTTTATAGTGTCCCCCAACTTCTAGTTCTGTAGAATTAACACTGCACTGTTTTTACAAATACTTTCACGGCTTCTGCTCCGATGAACATAGCTCACTGGTGTCCCCTACTTATGAATTTACTCGAGCCACAAGATTAGCAACTAGGTCCCACCCTTTTGCTGTGAAACCAATAAAATGTAAACCCAAATTCTACTCCATCAGCTTCTTTTCTCGCACGTCCTGCATGTGGAATTCCCTTCCATTTACTTACTTCGCCGACAGCTACAATCTCCAAGAATTATAACCTGTCACTTTTGTCAAAACTTTCCTCTTATGTAACCCCCTGCACACTAGTAGCAGTAAACTGCCTTGCTGGGGGCAATATGATTAACAAAAAAATTAGTCTTTGAAACGTTTATACCTATATAAATAATCTATATTTGGTTGCAACCATTCTTCAAGTATGTTTCGTTGAATATACAAGACAAGAAAAATTTGACTAATTATTTTATTTAGTTTTTCTAATATTCTTACATTTTTTATTTGGAGGGGTGCAAGGGAGTGTCAAAACTGTCCGTTGTATCTCTTGTCACAAGCACTTTCGGACAATTCTTTAGCTATTTTTAAAGGGTTTGTTGTTAATTGTTCTTAAATTATTTTTATGTTTGGTTGCTAAATGTTATACCTAAACAGTAGTATAATTTATTACAACATATATATATATATATATATATATATATATATATATATATTGTAAGAAATTATGACTAAGTGTAACCATACCATAAAATACCTATTAGGTTCATACAACCATGGATGAAAACGTTATAATTTCTTCTAATTTTAAAAATTGTGCGTTCAAATATTTTCCGTTACATGAGCATTCCAAAAAATCTCCGTTATGTGAGCGTTCTTAAAAAAACGGTAAAATCAGTTACTGCTAATCGCCTGAAGACACAACATGGTAGAAACCTAGGTCGCGTAATAACTCGTCTACAAATGAATAATATATATCTATATATAAGAAAAAGAAGTTGAAAATTCAACTGGAGTCTTTAAGAATATTTATTTTCAATAATTTTACCGGTTTTACAGTTTTATGTTATTCAGAAGTTAAAGCGAAACGTGTAGCTACTATGCCGTGATATGTCTCGCACACATATATATATATATATATATATACCAGTGAAAGAAGTATTGGTTAGACTCCTAGACGGTTACTTAAAAAAACTGCTCAATGCACAATTCAAAGAACTGAATATGCAGCTCTAACAATGTATTAAAGAACAAAATATTCACCACCTAACCATATCGGTCTCAACGAGCTGATAAAACCTGGGAAACTTGTGTAGCAAGTAAGTTGTGAACTATTCGTTCTTTAACACGCGCGTGCGCGCGCACACACACACACACACACACACACACACACACACACACACACAGACATATATGTTACTTCAGGAGAGCGTAAATTATTCTTTAATAAGATTTCTCGAATATCCAGGCTGTTAGACGAAAATAAATAAAAACATATACGAGTATCAACTAAACATAACGTTTAAAGTGAAAACAATCGGGCGCATTATTTAATAATAAAAAAAGCATTACTCCTTTAGAAAACTGCTCTATGCCATCCACAAACAAGCCTGTATCACAGCTCATCGGTGCAGCTAGACACATCTACTTGCTTCAGGCCGGGATCGAAACTCGACCAATTTGGTGCCAGTCGGAGACGCTACCCCCCTAAGCCATAGGCGCATGGATTCAGAGAAGGGAAATTTTAACGTGTTGTATATAAGCAGTGTTTACACACGCAAGTCAGCGAAAAAACTCAGTTCATTTCTAAACAGTACCAAGTTAATTATCACAGTTGTTTTTGGGTTCCCTTATTTTCAACGTTAAAAATGACAACCTTCGAACTAACGATACATATATATCATGGGACCATTTCGAAGTTTCAAGGAGTTATTAGCTGAGGTAAAAATTCTTCACAATTGTTTTGGTCCATTGTTTTGGAAATCTCAATCCTAGAATAAAAGAAAAGAATCAGGAGTGTCTGTTGCATAAAGCACGTTGGTCAAATAAAATCATAGCAAAAATAAAAAGAAACCGATTTCTCAAGTGAGATTTTTGTTAGATTTGGGCGTACTGAAATGAATGAGCAACAGAAGCCTCACGATCGGTCTTGAAATAAACTTTTGTAATCGAATGAAAAGACAAGAGAAGCAACAATAAAAGAGTAGGGTGAAAAGAGAATTAAGTTTTTGTGGTCAAAAAGCCATGGTTTATTTACTTGATGTCTAAATACCGCGACCTTTTCAGTTAAAAAAAACAACAAAAAGCTTAACCTTCTTTCACAAAAAGAGGTTATTAAGTCCAAGCGCATTTTAATGACCTCTCACCAATAGAAAATTCGGCAGAGTGTAGAGAATAGCAATAGGATTCACCATGATGATATAATAGGGTGAGGAGGAGGAGGGGGAGAAGGAGGAAGAGGAGGAGTAAATCTTTTGTTAAATGGATAATGAAGATCAGATGGTAACGTTATTCACAACCAACAACATGTCCGTCTTCAATGTTTCAGAGAAGTCATGACGTCAGCATCTCACGCGATATTGCGAGATTATTTCTAGATAAGAATTTCGATAATGGCTTAATAGGAACGAACGTAGTTCGATAGATATTTGGAAGGATAAAGAAAAATAGAGTGAGAACGAATAAAGTGACTGAAGAAAAAAAGAGGGAATGGAGCTGATAGAGAGGAAAGCGAGTGAATGGAGAAGGGAGAGAGAAGAGAAAGAGAGCGTGTGCAAATGAGCGTGAATGGAAGTGCCAGAAAAGAAAAGTAGGAAAATGGTTGGTTGGTTGTTTTGTTTTTATGGTATATCAACACCTCGGCGGGTCATTTATTGCCAACTAAACTTTATTTATTTATTGCTGGTAATACCTTTTTCTTTCAACAATTTATTGTTGTTTTTTATATAAGTTTTATGTCTAGTACAGGGGCCCGACAATATTTTTCGGACACTTTAGTATTCGACTTTCCGAATGCCATAGAGTGGCGAAATTCCTTCAATAGAATAGCATAAACATATAAAGACAATACCTGTAATAAAAATGGAAGAAAATCGATTAGGTAAAAAAAATATTTATTTTTCATCATATTTTACAAAACACACGCGACATTATTTTTCGGACATCGTTGAAAAACTGTTAATAGTCTGTAATATCACCTTTCTTCTCAATAACTTTTATCCATCTCTCTTCATAATGATCAAACATATGCACAATAACATCTCTACGTGTTTCTATTAGTTGTGTTTTGGCATCTAGTATCCGTTCCCATAGTTGAGCCTCTTTCGTTATTTCAGGTCCATCATAGAGAAGTTGCGCAAGCATTTCCCAAACATTTTCTATTAAATTTAGATCTGGGCTTTTTGCGGGCCATTCCAAATTAGTCATATTCACTTTAGCCATCCATTCTTTCATGAGTTTTGACACATGGATGCTGCAATTGTCTTGCTGTAGAACGAAATCATTCCCTATCTCTCTTCTTATCCTTGGTAGGGCTTACTCGTCCAGCAACTGTTTGTAGCTTTCGCTGTTCTGTCGTCCTTTCAGCCACTCCAACCATATATTTCCATTAGCAAAGATCATACACCAAACCATAACTCCTCCTCCTCCCATCTGTCGTTTGTTCAGTACAGCAGGCTCACCCCTTCTCGACCAAGTACACCATCCATCGGGCCCATCAAACTTGAAACGCTTCTCATCAGTAAATATAACCCTCTTAAAGTCACCATGCTTTGTTAACCACCTTTTAGCACACTCCAGTCTTGCTCCTTTGTGTTTCTTTGTTAGTGTAATTTTTTCCTTAGTCTTTGCATACTTCAAACTAATCCTATGCAGCGTTCTTTGTACTGTTCGGACGTTTACATCCAATTCACATTTCTCCTTCACTTTTCTTGCTGTAACTTTTTCTCCAGATGTCAAAAGCCGTGTCACAGTCCTCTTCATTCTCCTTTCAGTCCTCTTGCCAATTGATCTTTTCCGTCCTCTCTTCCTTTTCCGCTCGGAGTTTGTGTTCAGCATGTATTCGACCGCTGATTTCGACAGCTTCAAATCCATGGCGATCTTTCTGATGCTGAGGCCATCATCCCGCTTCTTCCGTGCCTTTTGAATGCATTTTACCTCATTAAACTTAATTGTTTTGCCAGTAAAATAGAACAGATAATTGATTCTAATGATGACAGCTAAGTGTACAAGCAGAAAATTTGCATGCAGCAACATATACATGAACTTAGCTCTTAATAAAATAGGATTTTTTGTCATGTCCGAAAAATAGTGTCGCTCAAGTTTTCGCAAAAATCACAAAAAACTAAAATTATCAAAGCCAAACTAAAAAAAATGATTACACTAGTAGTGGATTTTCACTCCTCAACTACGTACTTACAATCTCAAAAATTTTGGCACTAGTAACCACCTTGAAGTACTTTTTTCAAAGTGTCCGAAAAATATTGTCGGGCCCCTGTAATACATTTTTCTTCTCGAGTATCAAGATTCATTGGGATTTGTTTTTAAGGGCAGGGTCTCCAAGTCCTACCCTTGTTATTCAACCCATAACTGGAAGGAAGGGACGGTACCAGTGCTTAAGTGAATGCAGGGTACTCAACTGGAATTCGAACTCGGTTCACCGATTTCTCTTTCCGAGCTGATATCCACTGCACCACAACGCACACCCATCACTAAACGCTTACAGCATCTGGTATTCCCAAGCAGTCACCCATCTAAGTACTGACCAGACTCAACGTTGCTTAACTTCATTGATCGAACGAGAACCGGTGTATTCAACGTGATATGGCCGTAAGCACGCACATCCGTCACTATACACTTGCAGCACCTGGTATTCCCAAGCGGTCACCCATATAAGTACTGACCAGACTCAACGTTGCTTAACTTCAGTGATCGAGTGAGAACCGGTGTATTCAACGTGGTATGGCCGTAAGCCGTAGGAAAATGGGAGGAAAGAAGAGATGAAGAGAGAAAAAGAAATAAATGTAAGCGAGAAAAGAGAATAACGGAAAGAGAAAGAAGAAAGAAAGAAAACATTGGAGAATGAGAGAGAGAGAGAGAGAGAGAGAGAGAGAGAGAGAGAGAGAGAGAGAGAGAGAGAGAAAGAGAGAGAGAGAGAGAGAGAGAGAAAGAGAGAATGACTTTTTAAAAGATAATACCAGATTATAAAATCTTAAAAAGAAGAAAATGCGAAAAAGTTAAAAAAAAAGAACGAATAAACAATATTTAAACAAAAACGAAAAAAAAAAAAAGTGAATAGACGCGGAAAGAGAAAAAAGTAGTCAAGAGAAACAAAAAGAAAAACAAACAAACAAGTAAAGCGAAAGAGAAGAATAAGTGAAATAAAAAAGAGGGAGAAACAAAGAAAGACAAAAGAGGCAATAGAATAAAAGAGAGAAAGAGGAGATAATCAGAGAAAGAAAAAAAACAGAAGAAAAAAAAAGAAAAAAGAAAGAAATTATAATAAATCAGAACAGGAGGGAATTATCGCGCAAAAAATATAAACTGTGGATCGATAGTGAAAATATATATATACTTAAAAAAACCATCGCTACATAATCTTCCTAAACTTTACTATTTGAATTAACAGATTAAGATAAAATTATAATAATTATAAAGTATAAAATATTTTTTCTTTTGTATTTTCTTTTTTTCAATCATCTGATATTATTAGTTTAAAGGCTTTTATTACATTTTTAAAGGCTTTTTATTATATTTTTTAAAGGCTTTTTATTAGATTTTTTAAAGGCTTTTTATTACATTTTTTAAAGGCTTTTTATTATATTTTTTAAAGGCTTTATATTACATTTTTAAAGGCTTTTTATTACATTTTTTAAAGGCTTTTTATTATATTTTTTAAAGGCTTTTTATTATATTTTTTAAAGGCTTTTTATTACATTTTTAAAGGCATTTTATTATATTTTTTAAAGGCTTTTTATTACATTTTTAAAGGCTTTTTATTACATTTTTAAAGGCTTTTTATTACATTTTTTAAAGGCTTTTTATTATATTTTTTAAAGGCTTTTTATTATATTTTTAAAGGCTTTTTATTACATTTTTTAAAGGCTTTTATTACATTTTTAAAGGCTTTTTATTATATTTTTTAAAGGCTTTTATTACATTTTTTAAAGGCATTTTATTACATTTTTTAAAGGCTTTTTATTACATTTTTTAAAGGCTTTTTATTATATATTTTTTATTAGATTAAAGGCTTTTGCAGATAGCTTCCATGAGGCAGTGACCGTGTGTTGTAGAGTAGTTTTTGCACTGAAGGTTATAATCTTGCTATGTCGGTTGCTAATCGTCTTAGCGCACCCAAAATGTTAGGAACTTGGTAATCTTCCACTGAAAGCTGACTCCTTAGTATTCGGCTAACTGCCGACTAATATCAACTGCCTAGTAGTAGTTCTACTGAACTCTAATAGAACTCTAAAGGACTCCTAAGAACTTCCCAAATACTACCTGTTAACTCTTATGAATATAGAAGGGAGATTCCATTATCTGAGTAATAGGCGTGTTTTCCCATAACACTGTGCTACTGTCTGCGTTGTATTACCAGCAAGTATCTCCATCTATTTCCAAAGTATTTTCCAGCTATGCTTAATCCCCACTGAGCACCGATCAAACAACTTTCTGCTCCCTCTGTTATCTTTTATTCTTACCATATATCCTGCAGACCTCCATGCTTTTATTTAATCGCTCTTTTGATATTACTGAACTTTTTCTGTTCCAAGTGGATCTATTTCTCTCTCTTGTTCATGAAATTACTCTTTACATTTATCGGTTTTCCTTTCTGAAATTTTTAAGTGATTTTTTTAAATTTTTAATTTTTTTCGCCCGAATATCATAGCTAGTAACATACACTAATCATGCACCTTACGTTTAAAGTATATTAGCTATTTGAAAGTCATCTAAAGACTGACGTTGAAATTTTATAGAATAATTTTATTCTTTAGTATTTCAAGAGGTTTTTGCGTAATTTTGGTAAATATATCTATTAAAATGACATATCAGTGTTATTTTCATCTATTGCACACTGTATATATATATATATATATATATATATATATATATAGGGTGCAAATATATATATATATATATATATATATAGTTTATAAAGGAAAACTCAACACGTCATATTGGTTACAAACTATAGTTCATTTCAATGAGCTTAATTAGCTCATATCATCAGACTCTTTTACAATATTTCCTCCATCTGGCATAAAATTTCTGCCGTCATGAACGTTTTCTAATGAAGGAGATATTGTAAAAGAGTCTGATGATATGAGCTAATTAAGCTCATTGAAATGAACTATAGTTTGTAACTAATATGACGTATTGAGTTTTCCTTTATAAACTTCATATCGCTCTGGTTAGCACTCATCGAGCTCTCTATATGGATTTACCTATTAATAATTTATATTAAGGAAATCTTGTTGGATTATCCTCACCGTTGACGGACTGACAACTATATATATATATATATATATATATATATATTAAGCAACGTTGAGCCTGGTCAGTACTTAGGTGGGTGACCACTTGGGAATACCAGGTGCTGTTAGCATTCACGGATGTGCGTTGGGGTGCGGTGGATGTCGGCTTGGAGGGGGAAATCGGTGAGCCGAGTTCCAATTTCAGTAGAGCACGCTGCATTCACTTGCGCACTGGTACCCTTGGGAAAGGTATTAATCCGTTCGTTCCCTCCAATTATGGGTTAAATAATTGAGGTCTGCTGTTCGTGCACCAATTGTTTGTTATCAGCAGTTCCAAGAAGTGTGGATGGTACTACACAATGCCTTCACCACTATAAACAAATCTCTGTGTGGTTGTCTTGCTGGAAAAAGGTTGGACCCTCATATGTTGAACGCGACGGGAGAATCCATTATATATATATATATATATATATAGTGTAAGAAAGTTATAGAACACGGAGGTTTTTTTACCTGTTGTTCATGCATTTACTTTTATAAAGAGTGCTCGATACAACGTAGTGCTTTATATTTTAATGGTTGTTACAATGTTTATAAAAGCATAGCATCACTACACAAGAATTTTTGCGTGTCGGAGCTACGTATGCGCCTCATCTGGTGATAAGTTGAAATGAAACATAAATGGTGAAAACGATTTATTTTTGGTAATATGACATGTAAGTGAATGTGGGATGGGGGTTTAGTATGATTTTAGCCCGCAGTTTGTAGCCATAGAGATACAGCCTTGGGTTAGGAGAGGGATGCGGAGTAGCTTAGCTGTGGACAGGTCACTTTTTAGTTTTGTCTGGGTAATTCTTATATTGGGATGTAAGCCTTTTTTAAGAAAGAGTAGACACTTTTATATATATATATATGTATATATATGTGTGTGTGTGTGTGTGTGTGTGTGTGTGTGTGTGTGTGTGTGTGTAAAAAATGGAGAAAGACAGGGACAAGAGAAGTGTTGGACTGAAAATCACAGACGATGTAAATAGAAACTGACAGTAAGTGGGAGGAAGAGAATTTAGACATTGTCGCCGGAATCAGCGTTCCCAGAGAAAGTTGTTCCTTGTCGGATAAGAGGATTTGGCGTGTGGACGCTGGTCAACAAGACAGGAAGTAGCTGGGCCGGAAGTGTTGAATGCGAGCCGCGTCGTTAAAACGTCGTCCGCCTGACGTGCCTGTGCACTGATCCATGCGCTTCTGGTTGGAAAGAAATGAGCTGAGGAGATTGCTGTCATGAAAAGTCAAAGTAATAACATGGAAGGAGCAAGCCGGAGAAAATGTCTGGCAATCAGTTAAGCTGTCGTTTAATCATGGAGCCGCATCGGAGTAGCACCTGTGTACGACGTCGGCGCTTCTCTTTATTTCCAATCTCCAGAATGACAACCACTGTCAGCGGTTAGGGTCATCAAGCGAAAATCTTAATGGAGTAAAGTTAGTTATTTAAATGTTCGCTTGCGGGCGGGGGTCATACATTGATATTTACCTTGTGTGTGTTTTTTTTTGTTTTTTTTATAAGCGTTTCAGCCCCAGCAAGGCATGTCACTGCCACTACTGCGCAGGGAGCTACATAGAGTGGAGAAAGGATGATTAAATATAGGAAATGTCAGAGGGTGGCTGATAGGCGGGTAGGGATACCGAGAATGGTTAAATATAGGAAATGTCAGAGAGTGGGTGATAGGCGGGTAAGGATACCGAGAATGGTTAAATATAGGAAATGTCAGAGGGTGGGTGATAGGCGGGTAAGGATACCGAGAATGGTTAAATATAGGAAATGTCAGAGAGTGGGTGATAGGCGGGTAAGGATACCGAGAATGGTTAAATATAGGAAATGTCAGAGAGTGGGTGATAGGTGGGTAGGGATACCGAGAATGGTTAAATATAGGAAATGTCAGAGGGTGGGTGATAGGCGGGTAAGGATACCGAGAATGGTTAAATATAGGAAATGTCAGAGGGTTGGTGATAGGCGGGTAAGGATACCGAGAATGGTTAAATATAGGAAATGTCAGAGGGTGGGTGATAGGCGGGTGAGGACACCGAGAATGGCTAAATATAGGAAATGTCAGAGAGTGGGTGATAGGCGGGTGAGGACACCGAGAATGGTTAAATATAGGAAATGTCAGAGAGTGGGTGATAGGCGGGTAGGGATACCGAGAATGGTTAAATATAGGAAATGTCAGAGGGTGGGTGATAGGCGGGTGAGGACACCGAGAATGGCTAAATATAGGAAATGTCAGAGGGTGGGTGATAGGCGGGTGAGGACACCGAGAATGGTTAAATATAGGAAATGTCAGAGAGTGGGTGATAGGCGGGTGAGGACACCGAGAATGGTAAAATATAGGAAATGTCAGAGAGTGGGTGATAGGCGAGTAGGGATACCGAGAATGGTTAAATATAGGAAATGTCAGAGGGTGGGTGATAGGCGGGTGAGGACACCGAGAATGGCTAAATATAGGAAATGTCAGAGGGTGGGTGATAGGCGGGTGAGGACACCGAGAATGGTTAAATATAGGAAATGTCAGAGAGTGGGTGATAGGCGGGTGAGGACACCGAGAATGGTAAAATATAGGAAATGTCAGAGAGTGGGTGATAGGCGAGTAGGGATACCGAGAATGGTTAAATATAGGAAATGTCAGAGGGTGGGTGATAGGCGGGTGAGGACACCGAGAATGGTTAAATATAGGAAATGTCAGAGAGTGGGTGATAGGCGGGTGAGGACACCGAGAATGGTAAAATATAGGAAATGTCAGAGGGTGGGTGATAGGCGAGTAGGGATACCGAGAATGGTTAAATATAGGAAATGTCAGAGGGTGTGTGATAGGCGGGTGAGGACACCGAGAATGGCTAAATATAGGAAATGTCAGAGAGTGGGTGATAGGCGGGTCAGGATACCGAGAATGGTTAAATATAGGAAATGTCAGAGAGTGGGTGATAGGCGGGTAGGGATACCGAGAATGGTTAAATATAGGAAATGTCAGAGAGTGGGTGATAGGCGGGTAGGGATACCGAGAATGGTTAAATATAGGAAATGTCAGAGAGTGGGTGATAGGCGGGTAGGGATACCGAGAATGGTTAAATATAGGAAATGTCAGAGAGTGGGTGATAGGCGGGTGAGGACACCGAGAATGGTTAAATATAGGAAATGTCAGAGGGTGGGTGATAGGCGGGTCAGGATACCGAGAATGGTTAAATATAGGAAATGTCAGAGAGTGGGTGATAGGCGGGTAGGGATACCGAGAATGGTTAAATATAGGAAATGTCAGAGAGTGGGTGATAGGCGGGTAGGGATACCGAGAATGGTTAAATATAGGAAATGTCAGAGAGTGGGTGATAGGCGGGTAGGGATACCGAGAATAGTTAAATATAGGAAATGTCAGAGAGTGGGTGATAGGCGGGTGAGGACACCGTGAATGGTTAAATATAGGAAATGTCAGAGGGTGGGTGATAGGCGGGTAGGGATACCGAGAATGGTTAAATATAGGAAATGTCAGAGAGTGGGTGATAGGCGGGTGAGGACACCGAGAATGGTTAAATATAGGAAATGTCAGAGGGTGGGTGATAGGCGGGTAGGGATACCGAGAATGGTTAAATATAGGAAATGTCAGAGAGTGGGTGATAGGCGGGTGAGGACACCGAGAATGGCTAAATATAGGAAATGTCAGAGGGTGGGTGATAGGCGGGTAGGGATACCGAGAATGGTTAAATATAGGAAATGTCAGAGAGTGGGTGATAGGCGGGTAGGGATACCGAGAATGGTTAAATATAGGAAATGTCAGAGAGTGGGTGATAGGCGGGTAGGGATACCGAGAATAGTTAAATATAGGAAATGTCAGAGAGTGGGTGATAGGCGGGTGAGGACACCGAGAATGGCTAAATATAGGAAATGTCAGAGAGTGGGTGATAGGCGGGTGAGGACACCGTGAATGGTTAAATATAGGAAATGTCAGAGAGTGGGTGATAGGCGGGTGAGGACACCGAGAATGGTTAAATATAGGAAATGTCAGAGAGTGGGTGATAGGCGGGTGAGTACACCGAGAATGGCTAAATATAGGAAATGTCAGAGGGTGGGTGATAGGCGGGTGAGGACACCGAGAATGGTTAAATATAGGAAATGTCAGAGAGTGGGTGATAGGCGGGTGAGGACACCGAGAATGGTAAAATATAGGAAATGTCAGAGAGTGGGTGATAGGCGAGTAGGGATACCGAGAATGGTTAAATATAGGAAATGTCAGAGGGTGGGTGATAGGCGGGTGAGGACACCGAGAATGGCTAAATATAGGAAATGTCAGAGAGTGGGTGATAGGCGGGTCAGGATACCGAGAATGGTTAAATATAGGAAATGTCAGAGAGTGGGTGATAGGCGGGTAGGGATACCGAGAATGGTTAAATATAGGAAATGTCAGAGAGTGGGTGATAGGCGGGTAGGGATACCGAGAATGGTTAAATATAGGAAATGTCAGAGGGTGGGTGATAGGCGGGTCAGGATACCGAGAATGGTTAAATATAGGAAATGTCAGAGAGTGGGTGATAGGCGGGTAGGGATACCGAGAATGGTTAAATATAGGAAATGTCAGAGAGTGGGTGATAGGCGGGTAGGGATACCGAGAATGGTTAAATATAGGAAATGTCAGAGAGTGGGTGATAGGCGGGTAGGGATACCGAGAATAGTTAAATATAGGAAATGTCAGAGAGTGGGTGATAGGCGGGTGAGGACACCGTGAATGGTTAAATATAGGAAATGTCAGAGGGTGGGTGATAGGCGGGTAGGGATACCGAGAATGGTTAAATATAGGAAATGTCAGAGAGTGGGTGATAGGCGGGTGAGGACACCGAGAATGGTTAAATATAGGAAATGTCAGAGGGTGGGTGATAGGCGGGTAGGGATACCGAGAATGGTTAAATATAGGAAATGTCAGAGAGTGGGTGATAGGCGGGTAGGGATACTGAGAATGGTTAAATATAGGAAATGTCAGAGGGTGGGTGATAGGCGGGTAGGGATACCGAAAATGGTTAAATATAGGAAATGTCAGAGGGTGGGTGATAGGCGGGTAAGGATCCCGAGAATGGTTAAATATAGGAAATGTCAGAGAGTGGGTGATAGGCGGGTAGGGATACTGAGAATGGTTAAATATAGGAAATGTCAGAGGGTGGGTGATAGGCGGGTAAGGATACCGAGAATGGTTAAATATAGGAAATGTCAGAGGGTGGGTGATAGGCGGGTAAGGATCCCGAGAATGGTTAAATATAGGAAATGTCAGAGAGTGGGTGATAGGCGGGTAGGGATACTGAGAATGGTTAAATATAGGAAATGTCAGAGGGTGGGTGATAGGCGGGTAGGGATACCGAAAATGGTTAAATATAGGAAATGTAAGAGGGTGGGTGATAGGCGGGTGAGGACACCGAGAATGGTTAAATATGGGAAATGTCAGAGAGTGGGTGATAGGCGAGTAGGGATACCGAAAATGGTTAAATATAGGAAATGTCAGAGGGTGGGTGATAGGCGGGTAGGGATACCGAGAATGGTTAAATATAGGAAATGTCAGAGGGTGGGTGATAGGCGGGTAAGGATACCGAGAATGAGGGTTGGGTAGATGAGAGTGTTCTGAGAATAATTGGGAATTAGAGTGATAGGAGGTGTCTATTGATCCTACGTTTAAACACCTGGAGATTGTAGCTGTCGGGGAACCAGACTTGTGGAAGGGAGTTCCACAGGCGGGAAGCGCGAGAAAAGATGCTGCTGGAGTAGAAATTACGGTTACATCTTATTTGTTTAACTGTAAAAGGGTGGGACTTAGTTGCTAATCTAGTATCTTGTGTAAATTCCTGCTTCGGCGGCACCAGTGCTCTGAGTTCATCGGAGCAGAAGCCATGAAAGTACTTGGAGAAGAGGCAGAGGGAAGCCACATCACGCCGGTGAGAGAGTGGTTGCAGCCGGTCTGCCAAGTCAGTATCAACCACGTTACAGATCCTCCTTTGTATTTTGTCAAGAAGCCCAATTTGCTGGCAAGTATCTCGGAATTGGGAAAGGATATGAGTTATAGAAGCGGAAAACTCCGATAAAACTAGAAAGGCAACTATCTGAAGGCAGGAAAAACAAATGAACTGAAAATAAGTAAACTGAAATTAACCTGTTATTTATTTATTTATTTATACTAACGTTCACCTTAAAATTTATTTATTCATTTATTTATTTATACTAATTTATTCATTTATATCTATTGATACTAATTTATTAATTAATTTATTTATTTATACTAACGTTCACCTTAAAATTTATTTATTTAGACTAATTTATTGATTTATATTTATTTATACTAATTTATTAATTAATTTATTCATTTATACTAACGTTCACCATAAAAGGCTCAAGAGCCACTGAAGGTAGAGGGTTACTGAATGAAGTGTGTAATATGAACCTAAGAAAAAATAAAGTGATGGTTATGAGAATAAGGGGATCATATTGACTCTTGAATTAAAGAGATTAGGATTGTCGTGAATAAGGTGTGAGATATGAATGATAGAGGAAGAGGTAGTAAGTGATTATTATGAGGATGCGGAGGACAGATAACGATTGGTTTGAAGAAGCTAAGATTTTAGTGTAGAGGTTTACAGTCAAAAGGGTAGAAAATAATCTAATTTATATTAAATTTACCAATATTTATATTCAATTTGTTTATTCACATTGTGGATGTAGATGGCTGCGGATCGTCAACATTGACATCAACATGATTTGACGTGCTTTTAATGCTTTCCTAGTGATATTACGACTTCAGTATTTGTGGCGAACAGACGTAAAGTCAAATAAAATGAGTTAAACTTGAAATTTATTTTTCCATATATATATATATATATATATTGACAAACAACGTAACACTGAGAATGACCCAAATCGAAACACCGTAAACCAAGAAATACCTGTATTACGAATTCAATTGGTTCTGGTTATTATTATTTGTGGAATGCATGGTCATCAGCAAAAAGGGCAGCCCAAAATGCCAATTACAGGTGAGGGACTCTAAAATCAAAGAGGTACAGAAATTTAAATATCTAGAAAGTACTCTACTAGAAGACAGAAAGTGCGACACTGAGATCCGAAGGCGAATTGGTATGGCAAAAGAAGCATTCCAGAAGTTGAGTAAAGTATTAAGAAACAGGACAATTTCACAAGAAACAAAGAGGAGACTACTGGATTGCTATGTGATGTCGGTTCTTCAATATGGCAGTGAATGTTGGACAATATCTTCGAAGATGAAGAAAAAACTTAAAGCAGCTGAAATGTGGTTCTACAGAAAGATGCTGCGGATATCATGGACCGAGCATGTGAGCAATGACGAGGTTATGGGAAGGATGAAAACGCAAAGGAAATTAATACTGAGAATCAGGAAGAGACAACTAAAGTTCCTGGAACATGCAATGAGGAATGAAGGCTTGGAGAACCTGATACTAACAGGCCAGCTAGAGGGAAAAGAGACAAGGAAAAGCAGCGGATAACATATTTGAAGGACCTGATCAGGTGGATGACGGAACGAGGGTTGCATGGTGCAACAGGAAAAAGCGTGCTAAGAGCCACCAGAGACAGGAAGATGTGGAATGCCATGATCGCCTACGTCCTGAAAGGACATCACACATAGAAGAAGATGGAAAATTGTTGTTTAATTTTCTATGTAACTAGTTACCCCATGCTCTGTAAAGAAAAATGTATTAACTGGTGTCATCGTTATCAGTTGTTTTGTTGTCTTAAGTTTTTTTTGTTCTAAGTACAACGAAGCAGCACTTTAGAGAATTGCAAATGGTTGCTAATGGGACAACATGGCTCCTTTAACAGTATGGCTGTTCTATATTGCTATAAAGTGTTTTTTTAAAGAAGCTTTCTGTATAAATAGTTGCATCCGTTCGCTGATGTGTTAAGACGAATTTCGAATCTTAGATCCGAATCGCGGTCTTCTCTGCCATAAAATTTCGCTTAATATCGGCTTTAGAAAGATCTGTCTAAACGCGTCAGATCATATATTTGCATTGTCTAGAATGCTTCCTCACTCGTGAGTGGATAATCATGCTTTTAAGTTCTTTTCGGTACAATTCTTTTACTTAGACATTTTTTACAATGTTTTGATCAAGAAAGGGCAGCTTAAAATTAGCTAAATAAGCTTATCAAAAGATTAATTCTGGGTCATATATATAGTCTTCACTAGCGTAGAGTTTATTTTTTACATTAAGAGAATATAAATTTATTCAGGGACTGTAAGGTTGTAAGATACGATAGAAAGGATTTGGAGGAGCCTTTTGAGATTGGTATATTTCAGTCTAAAAGTTTTTTTTTTCTATAAGAACGTTGAAATAGTTAAGTACACCGCGGCTAAGTAAATTTGCTGTGTTTACTGGGGAATGGTACTAAATATTGGAAATAAAGCATTTGTAGATATAGACCGTGTTGATATAGCAATAAATACTGTATAGTGACTGCCCAGATCCTATTCCAATGTTGATTCTGTCTCTCTCTAACTCACTCTCTCTTTCTCTTTCTCTCTCTCTTTCTCTCTCTCTCTATATATATATATATATGTGTGTGTGTGTGTGTGTGTGTGTGATATAATGAAGTAAAAGAATAATATGGGAAACATACCTCGATCTAATATGTTTCACTTTTTAACGCTTCTTCAGAGACCAAGAGAAAAATGAAAAAAATAACAAAGAGACAGCATACTTGCATGTCATGATTTGGGGTTAATTCGTATTGGTCAGATACATGTCACGTGTGTTAAAGCAATAGATAATCTTTTCAAATGTATGTGCGTGAAATATTTGGGATGGTAAAGTGTATAATAGTGTATGTGAATGTTTGTATCGAAACCTTTGTCTGTATAGGTGTATGTTGGACGGTAACGTTAGATAATATATGAGTATGTGTTTATTAATACACGTGCTACGTTTATTAAAGCAATGGACAATTTTTAAATATTTGTGTGAGAAATATTTAGGACAGTAAATATGTGATAGTTTATGTGTGTGTCTATGTAGAAACAATTAGCTAAGTATATGTAACACTGTAACGTTAGTTAATATAAGTGAATATGTGTATGTGTGCAAAGAGAAAATCTGTAGCCTTTTCCGATTAAATCGTTGAAAATGTAGCGAGAAGTTGCAAGGATTTTGTATTTTAAAAATGCTGTTGACACTTCTATGCGAGCCATTGAAACGCAAGTTGATTTTGATAAATTTTTCTGGTTGGAATTATTTATTGTAGATGAAATTGGTATTATTTTTTTATGTATTATTTTTAATGTATTATTTAGTATATTAGTTTTATTAAAATACTATTTATTTTTTATATATTATTTGAAATCTAAACTTATTTATAAATGGAACTTTGTGTGTGTGTGTGTGTGTGTGTGTGTGTGTGTGTGTGTGTGTGTGTGTGTCCGTTACCTATAGACTCCGAAACGGCTGAACCGATTTTCTTGAAAATTTACACAGTTGTAGTTCTTAGTCTCAGCCATGATACCATTTACTCAGAGGACTTATTTAGCCTTCAAAATTCAGTTTACAATGAAAAAAACTTATTTGATATCGATACAAGGAAATCAAAATTTGACTTACATCCATTCATTTTTCTTTCAGTCTACGGTTTCGCTTTAACTGGAAACAACTATTGCTTTTTAGTCTTTTGTGCCAACATCCAAAGAGTCTGAGCTCCAGGACCATGTATTAGTTTTAAAGCTTTCATTACACCAGAAAAACGCCGGGCTATACTGCTAGTTTATTGTAGATGAAATTGGTATTATTTTTATGTATTATTTTTAATGTATAATTTAGCATATTAGTTTTATTAAAATACTATTTATTTTTTATATATTATTTGGAATATTATCATAATATTAAGTATTGTTTAGAATATTATTTGGAATTAGCAATATTTCATTTTTTTTTAATTTCCATTGCTGACACGTGTATTAAAACGCACATACATATACACATATTAACTAACACTACCGTTCAACATACACCTATACAGACAATAGTTTCTATACAAATATATACATACAGTATCATAATAAATAAATGCAACGTGAATTGTCATCTTTTTTCCCGTTTATCTTTTATCTTTTCTTCAATACCCACTGTACCCAGTCTTTTCTTTCACTGTAACACCCTGCGAGATAGTGGCGATCCCGCCTAACTTGGAGTGAAATGATTTACAAAAAAATGACTTTACGTAAAACTGAACGTTAGTGTCTGGATCAGCCGAGAAATAGGCAACTACTTTAGCTAACAAACATAGCTTTCATACGACTGTAGAAATAGATAGAAAGTAGGTGATTAAGCCACTAGACAAACAACTTTCTCTAAAGTTAGCTTACTTACCCCCTCAAAAGTAGCTGTTAAATCCATTGTTAGCCTTTAGTGGCAGAAGCTAAGTCGATAGAAATAACACGTGTTATAGAAAGGACGTTCAGTCGATATGAATGGTAAATTTTTGTCTGTTTGTTTACTTTATTGGATAAAATAGTCTTGACATGAGTGTCTGTTTTGTTAGCACTTTTCTCGTCACAGATCCAAGAGATTTTGTTTTAGCCATAACATCGTTTTTTTTTTCACTTTCGGAATAGGATACTTGACATTATAATAAGGTTATGAAGTATATACGGAAATAAACCTTCTTTTTTTTTTTAACTAAATTTCTCCCAATATATATCTCGAGAACAACTCAAGGTATAGGGTAACAGTTGTGTAATCGATAGCAGGCCTTTCTTGCTAGATCAATTACGACTGAACAGTAAGTTCGATCCTCATTGGGTGCGTCATATTTTTGGTTTTGAGCCACATCTAATATACGCCTAGAAAATCACCTTTACTCCTCCATCCTGTTTAATTCAAATACCGTATATTGACTAAGAAAAT
>JBBBDQ010001604.1:172500-250000 GCA_037127315.1 Ascarosepion bandense
ATAGTATAAATAAGGATTTTATATATTATAGATCTACGCATACGTTTAGACGCCAGTTCGTGTGGTTAGAACATTAACATTCTTATGATAAGATCCGGGTTCGAATTTCACCATTACTTTATCAGGGAGACTACAGACTATCCCAGCGAGGATACAGTTAGCAGGCACCACAGGTATGCAAGAATTGGGAGTGAATGCGAATTGACTTACTGATTGGAAACTGTTGCTGGTTGACCGAGGGTTTCAGTAGATTCTCTTCTTCTATGTGCCTTGTCCCTTCAGGACGTAGGCGATCATGGCCTTCCACTTTTTCCTATCCCTGGTGGCTCTGAGCACGCTTTCTCCTGTTACACCATGCAATCCTCGTTCCGTCATCCACCTGATTAGGTCCTTCAAATATGTTATCCGTTGCTTTCCCCTGTCTCTTTTTCCCTCTATCTGGCCTGTCAGTATCAGATTCTCCAAGCCCTCCTTCCGTCATCTTTGATGGTATTGTTCAGCATTCACTGCCATATTGAAGGACGGACAGCACGTAGCAATCCAGTGCTCTCGTCCTAGTTTCTAGCGAAATTGTCCTGTTTCTTAATACCTTACTCAACTTCTGGAATGCTTCCTTTGCCATGCCAATTCGCCTTCGGATCTCTGTGTCACACTTTCCGTCTTCTGTTATAACGCTTCCCAGGTATTTAAATTTTTGTACCTGCTTGATTCTAGTATCCCTGACCTGTATTTGGCATATTTGGCTGCCCTTTTTACTGATGACCATGCATTTGGTTTTCTTGCAGTTTATTTCTAGTCCTTTCTTGTTACTTTCTTCTGCTACCTTCTGTAGGAGGTTTTGTAGTTTCCTTTCTGTGTCTGCTATCAGCATTGTATCATCTGCGTATCTTAGGTTGTTTAAATTGTGGCCTCCGATTATGAATCCAGGCATAACTTCTAGGGTCCTCAAAATATTCTCGCTGTACAAGTTGAACAGATCCGGTGAAAAGACACATCCTTGTCTTACGCCCCTTTCTATCTTTGTATATCTACTCAATTCATAACCTGTCCGTATGCAAGCGGTTTGCTGCCAGTAAAGATTCTTTATTGCTCTCAAGTCTTTCCCAAATATGTCCAGGCTGCCGAGCATCTTCATCAGTTCTTTGTGGCGTGTTTTGTCAAACGCCTTCGCATAATCAATGAAGCACACTTGTTCAAACTTGTGATCACGTAAACTGTAACTGAGGTCCGCTAAACATTGTCTGCAACGAGAATTAGCTAGCCACCCTAACAGACAGACCCTATTTAAATACGTGTGGAAAGCTCTATACGTGTATACGTACATTTGTGAGTATATATAATAACATATATTACGGAAAATCACGAAGATTAACGAAATGGTTTAACAACCGACATACTGAAATTATTTGTTTGAACGTAATTTTTAATCTGTACTCGTATTTGAGTAGATATTCTGTTTTTAATCAAACAGTATATTTATTTCTACCGGCCTGATTATTATTTATTAGGTGGCTATTTGCGTAGAATCAAAAATCGTGTTATATAGGCTTGATTTGAGTTCGTTTGGAATGTAGTATCATTCGTGGTCAAGAGGTCTAAGACTCACCAGCTCAATTGGTGGCTTCCCCTGTGTTGATAGGGGTCGAATCCTGCTGAATGACGCACCTTTTCGTACAACATATATCGTAAATAATCAGGTGGGCAGAAATAAATATACCGTTTGATTAAAAACAGAATATCTACTCAAATACGAGTATCAATTAAAAATAATGTTAAAAAATAATGTCAACAACCTCTATGTATAAGAGGATGGATCAATAAGTCAGTTATTTCCTTTGTATAACATTCTATTTATTTGATCAATATTCATTCCTACATTAAGTAGATTGGCAAAGAAAGAGATTATTTTAAAAAATAAATATTCAATAATATTCGTTGTACAAAATAAATATTTTCCTTCATCACTTCAATTCCTTCATGTACCTATGTAAATCAGTCAGTTAAGTGCCATACGTGAAACACGCTAGGGCAATCATGTCTCGAAAGAGACATGACTGACTGGGCAGAAGATTATCCCGCAGTAGGTTGCCATTGCTTTCTGGGGTAGACTGGTTGCCAGCCAAGGCTATAGAACCTAATCTGTCCTGTTATTTAACCCATAACTGGAAGGAATAGACGGATTAATACCTTTTCCCAAGGGTATTTGCGCGTAAGTGAATGCAATGAATTCAACTGGAATTCGAACCACAACGTACATCAAACGCAGAAAGCAATGGCAACCTACTGCTGAATAATGTTCTGCCCAGTCAGTCATGTCTCTCTCGAGACATGATCGCCCAAGCGTGTATCACGTATGGCACTTTGTAAATGTAATAATAATAATAGGTTGTTGATCGTTTCTAAATTTCATCGTCTGCTAGAGGAGATGGCTAATCCCTTTTGTAGACGCCTGCTCAGGTTCATTTTTGCTTTTTCAACACCCACAGACGCAGACTGTGAAAATTGTGGAGTTAATTACGCGTGTGTGTGAGTGGTAGTATATTCCTGTTAAATGAAGTCAGTTTAGTCATTCCGAAATCGGCCTATTAAAGGGAATAGTGCATAGTGTTTCATTAATGAGGAGTTTATTGTTTTTCAAAGATTATATTCAGGGCAAGTCATGACCTTCACATCATTAATTTGCTTGACAAGGGCGAACCAAGGAACCGTCAAATCATTAATTAAAATTAAATGCGCGTCAAATTGATTAAATATGCATTTGAAACTGTTAATTACTCAAATAAATAGTTTGACACCAAAATTCAATATAATTGTACAATATAAACGCACACATTCCAGTTTTCTGACTAAAAAGAAACTGTGTTCCTAATATATATATATCATATATAATATAATGAGTTAGTATCTATCTATCTATCTATCTATCTATCTATCTATCTACAATATAGAGAATGTAATTATCGTATCTTTTAACATTCAGCCAGTAAACAGGACTCTTCTTGTCAAGTTAATTCTTTTAAGTTCAATGACGCCTAAACACTCGAAGTTTAACAATCATGGATTAATTTTATGAATACGGATGTATGTTTATCCTGTTGGCATATTAGCCAATATATATATTTTGGGTGTGCACACAACCCACAAACATTTCTGATATGTTATTTAATAGTTGGTTGGGGTTTGGGAACTAGTAGCTTCTTTTCGTCGTAGAGTCTACACACGTTCATTTCACCCGTGTAAATTCTAATTCTTTTCGTCAGAATGTTCTACTTCTTTAAATTCCCAAATATATTTAGACATGGTAGTACTATTGACATTCTTGTGCCCGTTCAAAAATTTTTTGTGATTATATTATTATTACTATATAAATTGACAATCTATCTATCTATCTATCTATCTATCTATCTATCTATCTATCTATCTCAGTTTGTTTATATCTATCTATCTATCTATCTATCTATCTATCTATCTATCTATCTATCTATCTATCTATCTGCTTTTGTAGAGTAACTGATGTAATATTAAAAATCGTGTTTTGTATTAGGAAAAATTATTTCAACATTATTCATAACTGATTTGAATTTCGAAAAAGTGTTTGTATTTTCCTATTTGCAGTTTATTCAGATACTTGTAAAATAGTTACACACAAATGGCTACACATTGGTTAATCGACTCAAAACCACGAAAACATGTCTCGCCAATTCTTCTCTATCTATTCTTCTCTATCGTTATTTTCATGATAAGGGTTCTGACGAAGTATATTTATTGGTTCTAACACCACACAGTAACACTTTTTTCCTATATTGAATGGCTCTCGGGCCTTGAATTGGTTGAACAGTAGTAAAGAAATTCTTAGAAATTACTCACACATGTATATACTAATCAAACAATGTATTATTTGATGACACGGTAAGAATTTGTAAAGATGTTGTAATCATAATTATACAGGGTGCGATAGATGAATTGTCGTTTAAAGGACGTAAAAAACAAACTGATGCTGACATTTCGTTTCAACAGATATATTTACCAAAATTACACAAAAAATATCTTGAAATATTAAAGAGTAAAATTATTCAGTCAAATTTCAACTGGCTTCAACCACGGCTTTTGGACGATCACCTGCATCTCTTCTGAAAGGTTTTCATATTAGAAGGAGTTTTGTTGATCTCTCGCTCAAATGTGCCCAAGATAATAATAAAAAATGGTGTTGCCGTCTAGTGAGTTAGGTGACCAGATGCAAGGGATTATGTGATCGCAAAATTTGTCTGACAGCCATAATTAGATTATCTTGTTGGTGTGACATGGTGCACAGTCTTGTTGCGAGACATAAGGTCTTTCAGTAATAGACTTCTTGACCCTGGACAGGACTATCTCATCAAGGCATTTGATGTAGGTAACCGTGTTGAGTCCAAGTCCATGGGGGAAGATGAATGGACACATAATGTCACAAACTTTAGTGATCACTACAAATACTTTTTGTAATTAACATTAGACCCATCCAACTCTTTCCGAGTCTTCTGCACTTTCCTCAGATTGACATCCAAAAACTCTGGAATGTATGATTAAAGCTTCCAATGAAAATGAGAAGCAGTAGATCAAAACGTTTCCGAAATTCTGGTGGAATGAATTGCGTCATGGAACTCTTTTTCTCGCAGACGGCGCCCAACTGATTCTACTATACCGTGTAATCAACAAAATAAAATTAGAAAAAGGCAAATGCGGGAAATTTAAAATATAAGAATTAGAAACAGAAATCTTAATAATGATCAGGAAAAGAAAAGACTAATGAGGAGAACAGTAGGTAGTGATTAACGTTGCGTTTACATTATTGCAGATTAAAGTTGGCTGGAAAGCATAGAGCCGGAAGGGAGTTCTACAAGTGTGAGAAGTGCGACAAAAAACTTTTAGCATAGAATCTACGACTACATCTAGACAACCCAACTGTAAATGGATAAGATCTTCAGACAAGCTTAATACTCTCTCTATCTATCTACACATATATATATATATATACTATAGTCATCCACAGACAGATCTGTTTCGCTGTATTACAGCTCATCAGTACCGCTTATACTCCGGTCGCTTCCTAACCCAGGATTGAAACCCGACCGAATTGGCGTCAGTCGGCGATTCTACCCCTATGGAACGAGCGGCCAGTAGAAGAAGGCCGGTTTTTTAGCGCGTATAAACACACCCAATAGCTAGAATGATCCAATTCATAATCGAATGAGCGGTGCGTAAGTGCCGGAGTAGCTACTGTTTACAAAGTCCACTATTCTCCCAGAGTGCTCAATCAGGGTGTGAGAGGTATATATATATATATATATATATATATATATATATATATATATATATATTGTCTACGGCTATATCGTGTTGAATGCACCGGTTCTCGTCTGATCACCGAACATTTGCTCAGTACTTACATGGGTGACTGTTTGAGAATACTAGGTGCTGTCAACGTAAGGATCAAGAATGGTCCACCGGTAATCCAGGACTGGTAGTTGGGCGCAGGGCTAACAACCCAGCCCCATAAAAACAGTTTGTTACGAAAACAGTAACAAGAAGTTGCTGCCCTACACATTAATGGGTGTAAAAGGGTGAGGTGATGATGATGATGATGATATATTCGAATAAGTTGTTGCTCACCCGGATCAAGCTTTGCGAATAAACTGTGACAAGTGCATGTTTTTGTTCAGAGACGCAAGTTAATTGCGTCTCTGACGGCGGACAGAGACGCAACTGGGGAAACAAATATTGATAGGTGCTCGGTCGTGGAGAACACGCGGCTGTACCCTCTTCGTTGTACTAGAGAAGCAGAAGATCGGTAGTCGTACCGATGCTAGCTCATCGACGGTTGCGGGGTCTGGGCAAATTTCTGACCCTGGACCGTGTGTACGCTCTCCGTTGCCGGACATTAAACCCAATCTTGTGCCTTTTCACGTCGCCGTGGGGAGACGGTTAAATACCTACGTTTCAAATTCAAATATAATGGATGTCACGTGCAAAACGGATTCGCAACGCTTGACAACGCCGGAAACGAATATATCAAATATTTTGTATGCATTATAATTATTTTATAGGCATTCTTAATTTTCTTAATATTTTATACACATTTTAAATTGTCGTCTCCTGTGGTGAAAAATATTCAATGTTATTTTTTTTCGTATAATAGTTTTGTATATTTTCAAACACAGACCCACATAAACATACATGTGTGTGCACGCGCACAGACACACATATATGTGTTTATGCGCGTGTGTCTGTATCTATGTCTGCGTTTCAACTCGATACTGAAAGCATTTAGTTTCTGTCTATGAACGAAATGGTCAAAATTAATGAATAAAGCAGAATGCAAACATGAATTTCGGATTGATTTTCTTTTTACGACTTTGTTGGTTATTTAATAATGTGCATTGTGGTGCAGTGGATATCGACTCGGAACGATAAATCGGAGTACCGAGTTCGAATTCCAGTTGAATTCATGGCATTCACTTACGCACAAATACATTTCGGAAAGGTATTAATCTGCCTCATCCCTCCAGTTATGGGTTAAATAATAAAACAGATTGGGTTCTATAACCTTGGCAGGCAATCAGTCTACCACAGAAAGCAATGGCAACCTACTGCGGGATAATCTTCTGCCCAGTCAGTCATATCTCTTTCGAGACATGATCACCCAAAATGATTACACAATGATAACACAAAGCATTATATATATATATATATATATATATAGTCATCAGTAGACAGAGCTGTTTTAATGTATCACAGCTCATCAGTACGGTTAGACATCCACTTGCTTTTAACCTAGGATTGAAACCCGACCGAATTGGCCTCAGTCCGCGATTCTACCTCTGAGCTATGGGCGCTCGGTAGAAGGAGGCAGATTTTTAACGTATAATGCATCATACGCCAGTGGCCAGAGTGGTCTAATTCATTACTGAATGAGCGATGTGTAGATGCTAGAGTAGCTACTGTTTTCTTATAATGTATGTTTAAAGTGGTCAGTATCAGAGCGTATATAAGTGTAAGATAAAAGTCAAGACTCAACGTCGACAAACGTTTCCATGTTTAAACACAATTGTCAAACCCTTTCTGTCTGTCTGTCTGTCTGTCTGTCTTACTCTCTCTATCTTTCTCTCTCTCTCTCTCTCTCTCTATATATATATATATATATATACACATTCAATATATTACAACCATTATGTTTGCTTATTTGTAATAAAATCCGATCATACTCTCGAAAAGTATTTCGTGTATTATAATTGAAAGATGTGAAAAAGGCGCTGTAACTTTTAAAGTTGATTTTGTTTTCCATTTCCCAAGTTCCCAAGTACTTTCAATTTCCTTTTGAGATCATCTCCAGGGGTCTACATAGTAGTAACAAAAAATAACCAGAAAACTCTAGTGCTATATTATTGTAATTCTTTTTCTTATGCTTTAAATGAAACAGTTAACAGTTATGTTAACAGTTATGTTAACAGTTATGTTTAGCATTCATTAAAACGTGAAAATTATCCACTATGGAATATTTTATGTTGTAATATCCTGGTCATGCACGTATTAAAGCCCGAAAAAAAATGTTCGTGCTATAAACATTTTAGAACATTACTGCAGTATATGTAACTGATTGTATTAAATGACACAAATTATATATATATATATTAGTCGTCCACATACATGCCTGTTTCGCTGCATCACAGCTCATCAGTGTGACTAAACATACCCACTTACTTCTGGCCGGGATCGAAACCCGACGGATTTCGTGTCTATCTGAGTCGGTACACCCTAAGCCATAGGCGCATGGAATCAGAAAAGGGAAATTTTAACGTGTTGCATATAAGCAGTGTATATACACGCCAGTCACCGAAAGAACTCAATTCATTCCTGGAGGGTATTGCATATATCGCAGAAGTGGAAACTATTTTCAAAATTTTCTTCTCTAGAGAGCTCAATCGTAATGAGAGCATAATATATTAGTCATCCACACACAAGCCTGTTTCGCTGTATCACAGCTCGTCAGTGTGGCTAGACACATCCACTTGCTTCTGGCCGGAAACTCGACCGATTTGGTGTCAGTCGGAGTCGCTATATATATATATACAAAACTTATTCACTAATATTCCTGTCCATGAATGTTGGATAGATTTTGTATTTATTTTCACTAGAAATTAAAGCCAAAATACGATGTTTAGAACGGCTCATGATCAAACATAAAAAACATTCATTGTCTGTTATACTTAACAATATATGTTTAGAATATATACATATATACGTATGATTGAGCACTTAGTCATGGTGCAATGGTTACCAGATTACTACACATTTGCTATTTGTAAAAAGTGAAAATATAATATGTTGTTGACGGGGAGGTTCAATATCTGCTGTCATATTATCAAAATCGACCTCTGATGTGGTGCATTTAATATAGTCAAATAATAGGCATTACTTTCTGAACAATCCTCATATGACGCATTCCTTTTGGAAAAAAACATGAAAAAGACTATCGAGGCCGGCAGTGTTCAAAGAAAGCAAACAGCCATTTTGATATTCAAAATCAAAATGGGTGTTCAAAATCAAAGTTCTAAGTGAAAAAATTTTAAGTGGGTAAAGAATAAAAAGAATTATTTTTATGTGTATTAAAAACTATTTTAAAATAGCGTACGCTTATATATGTGAGAATATACAAATATCTCACCCACAGAAACCTATATATATATATATATATATAGTCATCCGCAGACAGATCTGTTTCGCTGTATCAGTACGGTTAGACAGCCGATTGCTTTTTACCCAGGATTGAAACCCGATCGAATTGGCATCAGTCGGCAATTCTACTTCTGAACTACGGGCGCTCGGTAGAAGGAGGCAAACTTTTTAGCGTGTATATTATCATTATACACGCCTAATAGCTGAGAGTGTTCTAATTCATTACTGAATAAACGATGTGTAGATGCCAGAGTAGCTACTGTTTTTCAAAGTTTACCATTCTTCCAGAGTGCTCAATCAGGGTGTGAGATCATAAATAGTCATCCGCAGACAGATTTGTTTCGCTTTATGACAGCTCATCAGTACGGTTAGACAGCCGTTTGTTTTTTTTATCCAGAATTAAAACCCGACTGAATTGGCGTCAGTCGACGATTCTACCTCTGAGCTACGGGCGCTCGGTTGAAGGAGGCAGACTTTTTAGCATGTATATTATCATTATGCACGCCCAATAGCTGAGAGTGTTCTAATTCATATATAGTGATTTAAGAAGCATAGCTTAGATGTGGCGCAAGGCCGAAAATATGAATTACCTGGTTAGGATAGAAATTACTAAGTTCTAATTGAATTAATGCTCATATCTGTCTATCTAGCCTGTTGATATCTGTCTATGTCTGTCTAGCACAAATTAAAACTCAATTTGATTGACGTTCAGTTATGTTGTTCATTACTTACCTACTATTTCTGAATAGAATGTGGATCGATAAGTGTTTAATTCAATCAAACTCTGGCTGTCGATTGCGTTACGACATTTTCAAATTCTCAAAGACATTTTAACTGCATTTTATTCGACATTTCGTTTGCGCGACGTCTGTTTTTTTTTTTTCGCGATTCATATTCTTTGAAGGACGTCCAAGAGATGTCATCTCGTATAATTTCCATTTATAAAGAACAGAAACAGCAGGTTTTTCTAGTATGTAAATGTAATTTAGAGGAAACAGAATAGTTTCCTGTGACAAGCCTAAGCCCTGTTCAGTTTTTATGAAGAAATCTATTTAAAACCTTTACTTGCATCGACACGAAAACTTTTTAAAATGCTTTACCTGCAGATAAGATACGTTCTGTTCAGTGCATGTATTATTATTGTATTGTCCGGGCAAAAGTTTTGATAATTAAACCGCTATTTAAGTGTGTAGATGAGTAGTCTCAAACAAGAAACTCCCAAAAAAAGCTCTTCCCAAAGAGAGTGTAGTTCAGTAGTCGCAAACACGAGAACGCCCCACGAGATTTCTACCCTAGCAGGCATAGTTATATCTCCTCAAATCTCGTGGTCGCCGTGATTTTGCGTCAATTTGACAGCATAAAAACAATATGGCTTCCCCACGAGATTCTTTTTTTTTTTTTTTTTTTTTACATACGGGCGTCCATGAGGTAATTTCTTTTTCTTCAAACTACAAAGTGTACATTCAATCTTGATTTTTTAACTTCTTTTGTCTATTATTGTTCCTCTAACGCAATACAACGAAAAAAGTGAGAGCTATGCTGATCAATTGTCTTTTATTATCTGAGAAACGCTGCACAAATCCTATAAAAATGACTGGTGTTGTTTTTAATATAGAGAATGACAGTAGTACTGAATAAGTTTTAATGTTTTTCAACATAATTTCATTCATGTTGATATTCAGGGTTTCATATTCGAAAAACTCTTAAATCGAAACCTATAATTAATCCTCATTTAATTTTTTATGCTGATGGGAATAAAAATTGATTTGATCATTTTTGTTTGTTATGGAAAACGATTATATTGAGTTTAGATTTTTAGTCAATTGACATATTTTCCGGTTAAAAATGGCTAAACATCTTCAGTAACCACCTCACTAAATCTAAAGAGACATTTATTTTATTGATCTACAAAATCATACTTGTATTTTTATAATTTTTTCATCCCAAGAAAAGTAATGAAGTCACTATTACGTAAGGGTTACTGAGTGTGAAGGAATACAAAAATATCACTGCTAAGGGAAGAGAACAATAAAAGGACAAAAGTTAAAACGAGAGAAGATAATGATTGACATTGCATTTAAATTTTTGACGATCAACGTTGACTGGGAAGTAAAAATCCAGAAGAAAGTTCCACAAGCGAGAAGTGCGTGAGAAGAAACTGTTAGCATAGAACTTACGGTTAAATCCAGCTATCCAAACTGTAACCTGATTGCACCCAATCTAATAGTACTCCCAAATTTTCAAAGTCAAGGTACCGAAGATTAAAATTCACGTTAACAATTACTCTGAAAGTATTTACAGAAAACACACAGGGAAGCTACACTACCGGCCATAATTATTAGGCCACACCAGTTTTTTAAAATGATGTATTTCATATTATTTTTAGTATTTATTGCCAAATGAGAATAGAATGGTTACTTGTTCACCACTGCTGTAGCCTGGTATTGAACTCACAACTCTTTGGGTCAAGTCACAAGAACTAACGAACTTCTATATCCACTGGGCCATGCATCCTTAAGTTCAAATATACCTCAGTGATTGTAATAAGGGGGTTCGGCTCAAAATTCTTAGCACCTGAAGAAGGCCGAAGCGTACAACAACCGAAACGTTGTACAAATGACAACAAACATGAGGACAATAGTTCGAATAATGTAAATACTGTAAATAATACCTCATCTCAGAAATATAGACAAATAGAATGATCTATTATTAAACGTCGTACAAATGGCAACAAAGATGAGGACAATAGTCCGAATAATGTAAATACTGTAAATAATACCTCATCTCAGAAATATAGACAAATAGCAAAAAGTATATATTAATAAATATACACTACCGACCATAATTATTAGGCCACCCCAGTTTTTTAAAAGAAATGATGTAGTTCATATTATTTTTAAGTGGTTAATTCTAAATGAAAATAGAATGGTTCTTCTGTTATTATTACTTTGCCAAATTTTACAAGGCAAGGAAACGAAGATGAACTCGTCCGAATCACCCTAAATTTTCTTCATTCTTTCATTGATGAAACAGCAATATAGGTAATTATTAAATATTTATAAATTCATTTCATGCACATGTTATTGTGCAGTATTAACAAAAGAACCATTCTATTTTCATTTACAATGATTCACTTGGCAATAAATACTAAAAAGTAGTATGAAATACGTCATTTTTTAAAAAACTTGGGTAGCCTAATATTTATGGCCGGTAGTGTACATTGCGGTAATGGGAAAGTCACTGAAGCTGAGATGCCAGGTCAGGACTGATAACATTGCAGATTCTTCTTTGGATTTTGTTAAGAATTTCTAAATATATAGCATAAACACCAGACCGTATGTATCAGCAATATTCAGTGCATCAGCGAATAGATTCCAACTAATTACAAATCATTGTTTTGTTTTCTTTCAACAACAATTTTTAGAAATAAAAAAATGTTTTATCGATGGGAGCCCTATAAGCGATGTTGTTGCATGACTATTCTTAGTAGTTTTAGAATTTATTTCATTTAAACCTATCTTACCTAAAAGCTCTACTTCTCTTATATATATATCGATGGTGTTTTATTAATCTGTGTCTCCAATTATAAACTTACCAAAAATTAACAAAAAAGCAAACAAACAAAATAAAAAATACAAATACTATTAAACTCACTAGTAAATTCACAAAAAAAGAAGAAATAAGCATCACTTTTTTATTGTCATTCTATTAATCCGAAATAATAACAAATTAGAGACTTTTTTTTAATCATCTCACCCCGAGCAAGGTGGTAACGCCACTGATGTGAAGGGGGGCTACATAGGAGTGAAAAGATTGGAAAAGAGAAAACCGGAAACCGCATCCTAAACAGGAAACAAGGGATGAGCCTTTTCACCTGTTCAATAGACGAGGGTGGAGTGTGAACCGGGCGATAGTTTAGTCTATCTACTCCAATTGAAAAAAAAGTGAGAAGATTGGAAAGGAGAAAACCGGAAACCACATCCTAAACAGGAAACAAAGGATGAGCCTCTGCACCTGTTCAATAGACATGGGTGGAGTGTGAACCGGGCGATAGTTACGGCCATAATACGTTAAAACACCGATTTTTGTACGACCATTGAAGTTAAGAAACGTCAGTGCGTAGATGGGTGACTGCTAGGAAATGCCAGGTGCTTTCAGCTTGGGTATGCATTTGGTGTAATGTATAAACACTTGGAATTGTTAATCGGAGAGCCGTGTTCCAATTCCAGTTTGGTTGGTTATATCCCACACGCGCAAATACCCTTGAAAAAGGTAGGAATCCAACTCTTCTTCCCTCATCTATGAGTTAATTAGTAAGATTGTATCACTAAATCATTAATTTTCTCCAAAACATAAAAAAACATTTCCTGGCTTTAAATAACCTTCAAAAGGTTCATAAGCCGTGAAAAATATCTCAATAACAAATTAGATTTCAATTTTAAAAACCAGCAAATAAAAATGACGTAATTAATTTTATTCCTATCACGACAAATAAAATCATGGTTAATACCAGACTTCTATTGAAGAGTTCTTGGAAATGCAGCTTTGAATATTTCGATGAAGAGGAAAGTTATGTTTGGAAAAAAATTAAATCTTTTGTGTAAAAAAACAAAAAACAAAAACATATTACTAGAATAGAACTCTATATTACTAGAATAGAACTCTATATCATTAATTTCCGTTTTTTTTTTCCAAACTATTTAAGTTCACGCCACTGACCTCTAACAAAAAAATTATTTTAAATAATCCACTAAAAAAATTTCAATTTTTTTCTCCGCCGTTTTTTTTCTGTTTTCTAAACCGTCATTTTTATTTGCTCATATGGCGTATACCATCACCGAAAAAAAAAAAAAAAAAGAAAAAAACATAAAATCGCGTCAGCAGAGAAAGAGTCATCAATTACATTAATTCGCAGGAGAGAAAAAACTGAAGCTTTAAAGTTGCAGTTGGGTCATCCTTTTTGCAGCTGTTCGTAAACTGATCTTGGGAGGAAGCCTGTCCGTGAGACGGGAACATGGGAAAAGGCGTGGGAACATGGCCCCCGGATGTTTTAACACCATTTGCCGAAAAACATTCTGGGCAGAGTTTCTCAAATGTACGTGGCGCCTTTTTGTGTACACATCTGCCATCATGAATCAATCGCTTCCAAGCCAATCCTTGCAAATCACTTTTTCAGACTCGCGGCATTTGCGAGAAATAATAAGAAGTTAACTGATTATTTTCAATGAAGGAAAAATATTGTACGGTTGTCTTCCAAACTGGCGACCATGTTTCGCTTACACAGGAGTTTAATTTCCATTTCCTTCTCATTGAAAATTGTTTCAGCGGAGCATAGGCTTAAATCGGAAACCAAATAACAACCCGAAAAGTCAAGAAAGAAAATGTAAGATCCATTCTTGATTATGTTTCAGAAATGCAAAATCAAAGAGTTGGTTGGTTGATTTAGTATAACCGCCTAAAAACCTCTATGGGTTATTTAATACCGAAATCTAATTACTGTGTACATAATGTTATGCTTTCAACTACAGACATTTTGTAAATAATTTTATAACTTCAAGAGCATGTTTTTAGTTTGTAGATCATAAAAATAATTTACTGTATTTATTATTTATATTATTCGGACTATTGTCTTCATCTTTGTTGCCATTTGGACGACGTTTCGGCCGTTGTACGCTATGGCCTTCTTCAGGTGATAGGGATTTCAAACCGAACCCTTTATTACAATCACTGGGGTATTTGAACTCCATTCCTTGCGTAATAGTGCCTCTTTTGGTAGTCATGAGTTATCCCCCTCTAACCCTGTAAGTTCACCACTTGTTCACCACTGCTGTAGCCTGGTATTGGACTCACAACTCTTTGGTCAAGTTACAGGAACTAACTAACGTCTATATCCACTGGGCCATGAACAAGATAAACTAGGGACAAGAACAACTGAATTTTTGGGATTTATAGACCTGATCTTTTAGTAACCCCCCTTTTTTACCAGAGTTCAGATTGCAATTTTTTGATGTTAATAGTATTCTTTAATTTTTTTTTATGTTAATTAATGCCAAAAGAGGCACTACTACGCAAGGAATGGCGTTTATATACCCAAGTGATTGTAATAAAGGGTTCGGTTCGAAATTCCTAGCACATGAAGAAGGCCGGAGCGTACAACGGCCGAAACGACATACAAATGGTAACAAAGATGGACAATAGTCCGAATAATGTAAATACTGCAAATACTAACCCATCTCAGAAATATAGATTAATAATTGTTGATAATTTTGCTATAAAATGCATTGTTTGTCATTTTATTATAAAATGAACTGTTGATTTTAGTTTCGGAGTTGACTATTTACCCATAGCTGGGGGCCTTAACATGTGCCACTACCGTGGGTCAGGGTAGACTTGGGAACAAAAGCAATTAAAGAGTGGTTCCACGCTTCTCAAAATCTCTCAATTAGAGGCCTGACTGCCGGATGTAGTTTATCGTCATACCCAGGACGAGTAAAATCAGAGAGATGCTCTTTGGAGTTCATGTGATGGGAAAAATGTTAAACTAATGGGTTTGTAAAAATATTATTTCTCATTTATTTCCTGTTCATCAAGACTGAATTACTTAAAAATAAACTGAAACAATTTGATTACCAAAAGAAATGAATGAGATTTTTTCTTTGAAACGAACCTTTGAAATCATACCTATCCATTTAGCTTCTACTTGAATCTATTGTTTTTATAATCATATCGCCAAAAGCCAGCCATTTTACTGCCACTGGTGCGCAGGGGGTTACATAGGAGGAAAGTTATGAAAAAGAGTGACAGTTTACAGGGCGTGTCAGGAAGTCGGTAAGAGAAGAGTTAAGATACTGAGAGTGGAGGGGTTGGAGAAAGGAGCATGAGAGAGAGGATGCAAGTTAGCAAGTTAGGAGATGACTACTGACTTTAAATTTACATTCTTGGAGATTGTAGCTGTCGGGGAAGCAAGTAAATGGAAGGGAATTCCACAGGCGGGAAGTGCGAGAAAAAAGCTGATGGAGTAGATTTGTGTTTACATTTTATTGGTTTCACAATCAAAACCAGATTGACCTTTCCTTTCGGAAAGTCAGGGTTTCCAGGGATTTCGGATTTCGGGTTTCGTTACTGACATTTTTGGGGGAGACATTGAAAAAAAGTTGGGTTGCCAACTAGCAGGGGTTTCTTTTTCAAACGGATGCAGAAATATAAGTCGAAAAGTTAGCAGCGAGGTACTTTTAGGGAAACGGTGGCAAAGAAATCCGACGCTTCGTAGAAATAGCGAAATCTCGTTTTCGCAGATGATGCTTTAAATTTTTATCTTTCTTACTTCCGCTGTTTTCAATTCAATCAAAAATTTCTTTTTCATTCTATTAAAACAACACAATCACGAAATGCCATTTGATTTCGATAGCTTCAATTACTCAGTTTAACTTTCTCCCGAGTGTTAACAAAAGTATGTGATATATACGTGTCTATGAACACTAATGGGTATGTAGCAATCCTCATAAATATGTTGGACACGGTTGTGAGTGGGCTAGTATTGCCGTTAACCATATAGAAATCCATTTGGCTAAGATTTATACCCAAGCCTCAGTGTGTTATCCCCCAGGTTTTACCTCTCCCTCAAATGGGGAAGTGCTGAAGGGGTTTGGAAATAAACCGATAAACCCACTATAAATCTGACCTTGTGTCACATCTGTTGCATGCTGAAAGCAACGGTAAATATCTATATTGCTGTCAAACAGTCCGCAAATAGTGGCTATCTACTTCATACAGCTGAGGAGTATTGTATTTTGTTAATGTTATAAAGATTACTATTTCATTTTCCAACCTCTGTTTTATTTATTTCTCATTCAGTAACCTTTTAGGGTTAAAACAATATGGTTATCACCATAACTGATTACTCTTCTTTAGACATAGGTCATGCCAAGAATTTGAGTCCATTTTTGAATGAAAATACAAGATATTGGACAGCAATGTTTAAATCTGTTTTTTGAGGAATAAACGAAAACATTTTCCCAATTTGACAGGGACATACGTTCGTTTTTTTTTTCACAGTCAATAACATCATGGTAATTTAGTGCACCTGTGGCTGTTTTACACTGGTCCATTCGTTTTTTTACTCGTTCATTGGAAATTGTTGCTATCGTAAGGCTAGTTTTCCCCCTTCCCATTTAGCGTTGCTCTGGATGTAAAAATCAATATCTGTGATAAAATGACACTTAGATTTTTTTACTCTCTATTTTGATGAAGAACTGTTAGATAGTATTTGCGAAGAAACCAACAAATTCGACACTCAAAATGATGTTATGCAGAAAGAAGACACATCACGTGGGGAATTACGAGTGTTTCTTTTTAATTGAAAATTCCTCGAATATCTGGATTAGATATTTCGGAATAATTATTCTTTCGTCATTAAATTCACAAAAATGAACAAATTAAAACAAATTTGTAAAACATAAGACACCGTAAAGGTTTTATAATTGTTATGTCCCTTTATAATTTACGGAATTCTCTGGGAATTATAATGACATATTTAGAAAGCTACTGGAGTGATTTCTCGTTGCCTTAACCACGGCTTGGAATTTAGAGATATACTTCTATTAGACTAGTTGCCAGTCAAGGCTATCGAAATACTTAAACTAAATCCCGCCAAGTAAATAGTAGAGTGATACCTTCCCAATTTATTTCTAATCGTTTCACTCCAAGCAAGACGGTACCACCACTGATGCGCAGGGGGCTACATAAGAGGAAAATTTAGACAGGAGAGTGAAAAGAAAGACGAACCAGTTACAGGAGGTGTCAGATAAATGGCAAGAGAAGGATGGGAACACAGGTGTTAAGACAGTTGCGAAGGTAGAAAGAAAGGAAAAAAACAAGTATACAGGGTATAGGAATTTGAACACGGATCGCTGATTTTACTTTTCGCGGTGATAAGCGTTACATTACCTGCCAGTCAGTCAGTTAAGTGCCATACGTGGCACACATTTGGGTGATCATGTCTCTAAAGATACATGACTGAATAGATTTTTCCCGCAGTAGGTAACCATTTCATTCTGCGATAGACTGATTGCCAACCAAGGCTATAGAACTCAAGCTGTCATGCTGTTTAACCCATATCCGAGGTAAAAACGGCGGGTTAATAACTTTTCTAAGGGTATTTGTACGTAAGTAATTGCAACGAATTCAACTTGAATTCGAACTTGGGTCTTCGATTTCTCGTTTTAAGCCGTTATGCTATGCATCAGAACACACATTCTGCACATCTTTTTAAAGTTGTTATTGATATATATATATATATATATATATATATATATATATAAACAGCGGATTTGAATTCTGTGTGAATATATTTGGAAGTGATGCTGGTGACTTGATGTACTGGAAACAGCCCACAAGATCCTCATAACACTAATTAGAAATCCACGGAAGGACTAAGAGAATGTCAGTCCAGCTTAATTCGTTATCCATACCAGATAGTGATATTTGCTGTTCAGCGATAACCCCTGCCGGATACACTGGGTATGGGGAGGGAAAAAGGAAGAGGAAAAAAATGAAACGACGAATATGGAAAAGGCAATTAATTGTAATCCTAACGAATTTTGGTACTTACGTATTATCGGGAGGACCTTTAAAAAAACGACTCAAAAATTAAAGTAAATTATTTATTGAAACGGTTAAAACAATAAAATAACATTACATTTGTAATTCCGGAGGCCAGAACGTCGCAATTGCTTCCAAAAGTGACTCAAAGACATCAGTACAGGCAACATGCTTCCGCCACATGAATTCGGCCAAATACGACTCCAAATGGTGACGTGCAGTGCCACAGTGCTTCTTGTTTCGCCACTTTGTCGATCCCCATAGGCGTTCCACTGTCTGCGTATGAGCCCCGGTGTTCGAATCCACAAAGTTGTACTTGTGGTTGACGTTGAGGTGATGAAAGCCTGATTTTTCCACTTCCTTGGTGTTATAAGCGGGCTTATAACACCTTGTTATCAAAGGTCCTCCCGATAATACGTAAGGTCCTCCCGATAATACGTAAGGACCCGAATTTTTCTGTTAATCCACCGCAAACAATGTGAAGTTATTTATCGTAAATATTAATTGACCCAAAGAAATTATATTTGGGGCAATCGCAAAGGACAACCCAACCGGAATGCACCGGAAGGGATTCGCTCTGGGAGAATTTGGTGTAAATTTTAGTAAATATAAATACTTTTTATTTTGGGGTGAATTAATATTTTGGGGTGCATTAATATTTTGGGTTGAATTACTGTATTTGACGCCATATAAGGCGCGCTATTTTTTTTACTAAAAATATATTTCAAAATTTCCTTGTATCTTATATGTAGGTTTAAAACTCCCTATAGTCCCCCGAAATTAGGTAACTGACAACTTTCATATACCTATTGTCATTAATTAAAAGACTATTATACAGATTAAAATGTTGTCATTGATAATATTCATTAAATTAATTTCATCACGTTTAATATTAGTCCCTAAAATTATATGCAATAAGTTTAAATTATATATTTGCAAAAATATATTTATTTCATTAATATATTTCTTGTGATATTTTTCGGTTGCATTGGTATAAATTCAAAAATTATACCTTATAAACATAGATTAAGTTGTACTATTTACTAATATTTTCTCTAATTTTGCTAATTATTATTATTTTTTTTCTTTGTCCTGAAGAATTTGGGGTGTGTCTTATACACCCGAGCGTCTTATATGTCGTCAAATACGGTAACAGAAAAGATCCATCTTAACATATGAAATGCTATATAAAGTGAAGTCATTAATAATTTCCTTTTCTTTATCAGCTTCATTAAAAAAAAACTAATATTCGGTTACATTTTCTTCAGTTTATATATTTATCATTATATACGTTTGGAATGAATTGTTGCCATGTATCAAGCAGATCTTCGATATCTTTCTGCGGGAACTCGACGAATCTAGTTTCCAGATGGGTGCCGTAGAATAAACCAACCGTGTTCCAAACTGTTTTCTGGGTTATTCTTGAAGTATGTGCCTTAGCATTGTCATTGTAGATAACGAAATTGTTTCTATCGACGATCGTTTATAGACACTTTAGAGCTGATGGACGTAGAAATGTGCATTTAGTATTCCTTTGCATTTTAAGAACTCTAAATGAATATTTTGACAATCCTATCACACACACAACATTAACTTTCTTCCATTAAGCTTAGCTGTCGGAGTCTGTTGTGTAGATTTATCGCTGTCAATCCACCGTTCTTTTGCATTTAACCTTGTGTTGTAGTGCCCTCCTACTAGTAATGGACTCTTCCTCTTACTATACCTGCAGTTGACAGCAGTCAAGTACGACAGCTAATACGAAGTTAAAGTCAGCTACTTGTCAGGCAATAAGCAGCGTAACAGTACCGTTCGTACTTATTTTTAACACTTAAGCTGTACATATGTTCTTGTTATACTAATATACTATTTGAACTTTCCTTCTGTTTTCCGTGTCTTCTTACTTCTGACTCAACTGGTCACTACAAATTTGCGGGGAGGTTTCGCCATAACTCCCCAACAAATTGTCACCGAAGATCCACAACTTCTTGTATAAAACCCATTTTTTATCAGCTGTCATGATATATGATAAGTTACGATGATGCTTTCGTTGGTTCCTTAATTCGGAAATTACTTATAATTTAAACTAATATATATACAGGTTGTATCAAAAATACTTTTAAAAACGTTTGGCTGGATTCTTGGCGCCAAAACACAGGAAAAAGTCCATATAAACATACAATATCCTCGTAAAATTGATTAGAAATCCTCGGCAGGACTAAGACAATGGTGGTCCAGATCTTTAAACACTTTCTCTCACTAAGTGATGACCACTTGATATTTGAAGAGAAAACACAAGTGCACGAACTTAATAATAATAAAACTTGTAAACCTCCTCAGAAAAATGCGTTATTCAGATCGACAAAAAATAAGGGTGCTATCGTATTATCAAAAAAATTGTCATTTGATCCCCAGTAAACATCATCCGAAACATCCGAGGTGATGTTAAATCAAAAGATGTAACAAACGATAAGAACAAAAGCAGTTAAGAGCACCTTCACCACTATGGATCTTGTAAGCTATGTTATCTCTCTTCAATACATAGGAGGGGGTACTGAAAAGTTTTCACCATCCCTCGTATTATTAATCTTATTTTTATCGGACTGAAAAGTATCACTAACGACTATTGCTTTTATCATAGTAAATTATATCTAAGTTTATTTATAAATGGAACATTCTCTCTGTGTCTGTGTGTCTGTGTATGTGTGTGTGTCCGTTACCTGTAGACTCCGAAACGGCTGAACCGATTTTCTTGAAAATTTACACAGTTCTACTATAAGCTCTATTCTGCGAGTGTTCTTAGCTAGGTTTTGTGTCGAGGTACCCCAGATAAATATCGAAAATTGATAATGGAAAAAATTAGGTTATAGAAGGAGTGGTCCGATTTTAATCAAATTTGATACACTCATAGACAAAGACATAAGAAATGATTTTCAGAAATTTCAAGGTTGCAGTTCTTACAATAGTGCAGAAAATCCATAATATATATATATATATATATATATATATATATATATATATATATAAGGCAAGATGTTTGTGTGTGTCTGTTTATCTGCCAGTGTGTCCTTTATACAAATCCACAATTTTGATCCGATTCTAACCAAACTTCACACAAATATTCTTTAGGCTGAGACTGAGCTCCAGGACCATGGATTAGTTTTAAGTTTTTATTACACCCGAGCAACGCCGGGCTATACTGCTAGTTAATATTATTATTATAATTTTCTTGAATTTCTGTTGTATACATATTTCCTTCTTGATCCCAACCAGAGACCTAAAGTAGGAAATGACATCAGGGCACTTTTCACTGTTCATTATTATAAAATAAATAAATAAACCTAAGATCGCACACATTTTATATAGATAGAGATCTTCGTAACGTGTGAGTTGTACTAGTGAGTACAATTTTTTGCATTTCTTTTTAGGTATGGGCTTCCAGAAATCCCTTCTATGTCAATTAGAGCTTTTTCCAATCAATCCGTGGGCTCCAACTACACCTAGAATTATAGATGTCGTCATGCGGCAGATTATTTATATTTACACTAGAAAACCCTTGTATTTTGAGATGCTTTTATGAAGATCAGGCTAGTCTCCCTGAAAGCAAAAAAACACTGCGCCTCCTCGGGTTAACTCTCACAACAGAACTCAAGTATAATGACTATATAGAATCCGTAGCTAAACCTGCTGCTAAGAAAGACGGTTCTCTATGTAAAACCAGGAAGTTTTTCCCGTCTGAAACAATCCTGTATATATATAAATTTACCATCAGGCCGTGCATTGAATATTGCTGTCATATCTGGTCTGGTGCTGCTGTTATCCACCTAGGGGTCCTTGACAAAATCCAACGGAGAATCTGTAATGTGACTGAACTCGACTTGGCAGCTCAGATACAGTCACTCTCTCACCGGCATAAAGTGGCTTCCCTGTGTCTCTTCTACAAATACATTTAAGGCTTCTGCTCCGATGAAGTTAGCTCACTGGTTCCTCTATATATAAATATACACCCCCTATAATCTGTCACTCTCTCTCATAACGTTTCTCCTATGTAACCCCCTGCAAAACAGTGGCAGTAAAATGCTTTGCTTGGAGCGATATGATTATATAAAAAAAAGATCTTTAACGATAAACTATAAACTACAGAAACTACTATGTCAAATCATGCTCTGTTTTTGTGGTCTTTGATTATGGTGTCTGGCCGGACACCTTTCATTGTTCTGTCTGTGTTTATTGTCCCATAAAATCCTATAAAAATTGTTACAGATCCTGTCTTTGTAACCGAGTCTGGGTGATGTTCATACTAGTTTCGGTCCTGGGCATGACAATAAATTGCATCCGGCAGCAAAGTCTCTAATTGGGAGGTTGTGAGGAGCATAGAACCACCTCTTAATTGCTGTTGTTCCCAGGTCCACTCTGACCCGAAGTGGTAACACCTGTTAGGGTCCTAGCTATGGGCAAATAGTTAACCTCCCAAACTGGGGTCAAAACACTTTGAAACTATATAAATACTTTTTTTAGAAATATATACATAAAAATAGACTTTTATAGAAAAATATACATTTTTGAAGGAAAAATATTACCAACAATATATTTTTAAAGAAAAATTATCACAACACATTTTTGAAGGAAAAAAATTATTCTTTGCAAAACCTTTTTGAATACAAAACTAGAAAACATTTTCAGTTTTCTAAAATAAAAAAGAATAAAAACAAAACATTTTCATTGAAATCTGACTAAATCAATTTTCTCACTAAAACCGAATATTAAAATAAAATCACCTTAAAAACCCCACCTTTTTGGCATTAAATGGCCCACAGAAGTGTTGATATGCCGTTAAACAAAATTCAAACTCAATGAATGAAGTATCGAAAGAATAATAGAAAGAAAGCAGAACAAATAAAAGAAAGACAACTAAACAAACCGAACATTAAAATAAAATCACCTTAAAACCCCACCTTTTTGGCATTAAATGACCCACAGAGGTGTTGAAATGTCGTTAAACAAGACTCAAAATCAATAACATTTTTTTGCAGTTTCTTCCTGGAAAGATGGCATTTTTCTAGCGCAGATACTGGCCCACTCCATAATGCACAGTTTATATTTAGTGGGTGTTAACACTGTGCAACTTGATACAAGATGGTCAATTGTTTCTGGTTAGAATCTTAGTAAGAAACATTCACGTATCATGATTATAATGATTATTTTTTTTCCTTTTCTTCTTTTATATGCTGTTCAGTACAATTTCTCATTGAATCATCAGTGGTAAGGCTACGTAATAAATATACACATCCTGTTGACACAAAGCCTTATCTTAAGTGCTACTTAACACGTACAATGTTTATGTTTTCAGTACATCGATATTACTCTTCTGAGGAGAAAAGCAGTTCCACACAGTATAGTTTTTAGACTCTCTTGTAAGCACAGGCTGCCAGAGATTTTTGTCGGTACCATTTTTGATCGAACTCAGGGCTATCATTTTTATTGCTTTAAATTTTGTTTAACGGTGTCAGATGTTTTTCAATTTCAAAATATTTACCTTTATTTATCATGTCATATACTTTAAAAAAATTATTTTTATTTTATACCCTTCTCATATTTGTGAGAACGCATATTTTGTTTTTATTTTTATTTTTTTATTTTTATTTTTTTGTTGTGGGTCAGTGGATATCGGCTCGGAACGATAAATCGGAGAGCCGAGTTCGAATCTCAGTTGAATTCCTTACGCGCAAATACCCTTGAGAAAGGTATTAATCCGTCTCTTCCTTCCAGTTATGGGCTAAATAACAAGACAGACTGGGTTCTGTAGCCTTGGTCGGCAACCAGTCTACCGCAGAAAGTAATGGCAACCTACTTCGGGATAATGTTCTGCTCAGTCAGTCATGTCTCTTTCGAGACATGATCGTCAAAAGCGTGTATCACGTATGGCTTTTAACTGATAGACTATTAGCTTTAATATGACTGTCATTACGAATGGTAAAGTATCAAAGAATGGTGACATCATGGTTCTCTATGAATGGTTCAGCGAGATGTTAATACCATTTTTCGATATGTGTTGCTCTGTAATAACGAGACATCTTCCAGTGGATATACTGCCCAATCTTCTTTTTATTATTATTATTATTATTATTATTATTATTATTATTATTAAGACGTAGGACGACGGGAGATGATTACGGATGTCCTGGTTATCGTTTCCCCTCATTGTTAGATGAGATAAATAATCATTGAGTCCTGATTTAATAGCTTATCATTGAGATGTCTTCGCTAATCGCTTGGCACTGTGCATCAAATCCTGGCTTTCTGCCATCAGGGTGATCGACAGACTGGTCAGTTTCAGAAGTCAACGCGGCAGACGGTTACTGGTTGTTGACTAATAAGACGGGAGATTAGAGATTGGTGTGAGTGTGTCGCGTTTTGAAGAGGGATTCAGCCACTTTGATTACGAAGTTGCTAAAGAATAATGAAGAATATCATTGTCGTTGATTTCAAATTAGTCATCATTTTGTGGTTAGTTGGCCCCCGTCCAGTTACTGGAAAGAAAAGCCAGTGGCTTTAGAGGGCAAGAAAAATAATCGGTATAGAATGTCCTTTACCATTGGTTGTTAAATGTCACCCTCTTTATATGAGCCTTTTCTGTGTCATTAATTCAAAAAATATCCATCTTCTTATTTCAATTTGTTCATATCTATCTATCTATCTATCTATCTATCTATCTATCTATCTCATTCTGTTCATATCTATCTATCTATCTATCTATCTATCTATCTATCTATCTATCTATCTATCTATCTATGCACCTCGACTTGCTGTAATGGTTAGCAAACTTGTTTCGCTAGAACCTGTTACGGCTGAGTAGTGAGTGCGATACTCACTGGGTGCCCTATACTTTCGGCCTTGTGCCACATTTAAGCGGCGCTTAGAACATCAACTATCTCGTCTTGTTCGTCTCTCTTTTTTCATAGTCAAATTCAAATCTATCTATCTATCTATCTATCTATCTATCTATCTATCTATCTATCTATCTATCTATCTCATTCTGTTCATATCTATCTATCTATCTATCTATCTATCTATCTATCTATCTATCTATCTATCTCATTCTGTTCATCTATCTATCTATCTATCTATCTATCTATCACAGAACTAGGTTACTGATTGCAATTTCTAGTCCGATTCTAGTGGTATCAATATATATGATAATTTCTCGTCTTATTTTAATTGATTAGTCATTTTCTACTGTTTGCCAACCATTTGCAGGTTATTTAAAGCCAATAAATATTTGTTAAATAGTAATAATCTTTTTTAGATAATAAGTGTTTAGTGATGCAAATCTTGTTAATTTCTTCATGGCTGGACGAGAAGAGGCCGATTCATAGTTTTTCTTGGAGCATTTGCTCGTAAATGAATACAATGAAACTAACAGGAATTGGAACTTAGTTCTCCGATTACCTTTGGAAAAAAAACTTCCCACCTTTTTTATAATACACCTTTAAATTTTCCCGTCTGAATCTATCCTGCACATATATAAATCTACCATCCGCACGTGCATTGAATACTGCTGCCACATCTAGTCGGGTGCCCCTGCTATTCTTCTCGGGTTTGTTGGCAAAATTCAACGGAGAATCTCTAATGTGATCGATACCGACTTGGTAGACCACCTGCAGTCACTTTCTCACCAGCGTGACGTGGCTTCCCTGTGCCTCTTCTATAAATGATTTCATGGCTTCTGCTCCGATGAACTTAGATCACTTGTGCCCCCTAGAAACGAATTTGCACGATATACTAGATTAGCAACTAGGTCCCAAGCTTTTACAGTGAAACCGATAAAATGTAACCGCAATTTCTACTCCAACAGCTTCTTTTCTCGCACTTCCCGCCTGTGGAATTCTCTTCCACATACTTGCTTCCCCGACAGCTAGAATCTCCAGGAGTTTAAATGTAAGGTCAATAGATACCTCCTAACACACTAACTCGCATCCATTCTCTTAAACACTCCTCCCATCTACATCCTTACCCGTCCATAACCCTCCTGACATTTCCTGTATCTAACCACTCTTTCTCATCACTTACCCCTTTGTTACCCCCTGCGCAATAGCGGCAGTGGAATGCATTGCTTGGGATAAAATAATTTTTAAAAAAATTGTCCTATGCATTGCTAAAAAAAAAAAAAAAGAGAAAACTATAGAAAAATAAAATTGTACAAACAGGGTAAAATTTCGGTAAGATTAAAAACATTTCGATGGATTGATAGACGTGATATATTCTTTGTATTCTTATAGCGAACAAATGACATTAACAACTGCTGCTCGCATTGAAACTGTTCTACCATAATTAAGAAAAACAAAACGATATTTCTTTCATTGATTCAGTATCGAATGTTTAGGAGAGGAAAATAACACGCGGCTTACGTCTACATCACGTTTAAACATTGCTTCCCGTATGATCCCCGAAGTTAAGCAACGGCAAGCCTGGTCAGTCTCTAGATTGGTGACTGCTTGGGAATACCAGGTGCTGTAAGCGTGAATGTACACATGGCATAATGCATTTACAACCACTTCCCATTAAAACATCGATTACTGTTCATTCACCGAAGCTAAGAGTTAAGCAACGTCGAATCTTGTCAGTACCTAGAGGGGTGACGACTTGGAAATACTAGGTGCTGTAAGTATCGGCGGTGTAATAGATAGTTATTCGGAATAGTTAATCGGGGAGTCGAGTGAGAATTCTAGAGGGGCTCATTATATTCCTTTAGGCGCAAATACCTTTGAGAAAGGTATGAATTTATCTCTTCTCCCCAAGCTATAGGTTAATTAGTAAGACTTTTATCTCCAAACCATTATTATCCCCCCCCACCCAAAAAAAATTATTTTGGCATTAAATAACCCATCGAGGCTTATACGCCGCTAAACAAATACAACCAAGCAAGCTATAAAGTTGAATCTAGTAATGGAAAATACGTTCTGATTTTGAAACTATGAAGTTTAGAAAGATGTAGAGTTTCGGTCTGTGTATGGTAAAGTACAATTTAATTTTCCTTCACTGTTGATCATCCATAGTTATAAAAAAACGAGACAGTTTGTATCTCCGATTTTGTAACAATCGTCTGTAAAATGAATAACGCGAATTGCAATGCATATACGTGTTATTTCAAGCGGCGTGTTTGAATTTCGAAGGCAGGAATAGAAAGTCCAGATGTCGCTTGAAGACTTGGCTTTATGAGGAACGTAAATTGTAGGCTAACTTGCTGTTGCTTACACATCAACCAAGCGACCGTCCGACCTCTCCACTATTCACGCATGGGAATCGCATCAGGGAGATGTTTGGATGAATGAGACATCAAATCTTACCAACGAGGTTCTTTACGCAGTCAGTGACGACTGACTTCAGTGCCCCGTATAAAAATGCTTCCTTGGGCCCTGACTTGCCTGTTGGCCACCGGTTAAAGCGATTTAATTTTGATGCTTCACTTGTCAGAGGCTGGCTGTTGAGTTAAAGTTTGTCGTTCATTTTGTTTCTATTGTTGGTATGGATAACTCGTTATATAAATTTGCTTTTTTTACCCAGTGAAACAGGTAAAGAAGGCGGAAAAAAAAAGAATTATTTTATTTAAGCATTAGGTCTTTCTTTTTACTCATCTATTTTTTCTTTCTTTCTTTCTTTCTTTCTTTCTTTCTTTCTCAGTGAATTTATATATACTTCAGCTTATTTGAATCTATCTATCTATCTATCTATCTATCTATCTATCTATCTATCTATCTATTTGTCTGTCTTTTTGAAATTCTTTTGAGCTTTTGCCTTGTTGAGTTTCTTTATCTCTTGTATTTTTTAATGTTAATGATTTTATTCCGGTTTCACGCCTTTCTTGTTGTTATGAGACCAAATCCTCGACTTCCGACTCATTTTTCCTCGGCGTCAGTAAATCACTTTTATATGTCTTTCTAAATTCTTTCCCAGTTAGTAAATCATGTCCTTTTTCTATTTACAAGTTTTCTCATTTATCATAAATGTTCGTGTTATGTTGTGGAAATAATTTACATGATATCTAATTATTATTATTATTATTATTATTATTATTATTATTATTATTATTATTAATAATAATAATAATAATAATAATAATAATAAGTTAAATACAAAGATTAAACAATTTAAAAACATGCAGATGCAAACATCGTTACATGGCCAATGTCCACTCAGAAATATTGATGCTGGTGTAGATATGCACAAAACCCATCAGTGGTTGAATAATGCATGACTAGAAGAAGAGACAGAGGCATTTATCACGGCAGCACAGGGAGGAAGTCTATGGCTTTATACAAGAAAACGCTGAAATAATAATAATAATAATAATAATAATAATAATAATAATAATAATAATAATAATAATAATAATAAAATGTGCAAACATTATGGAAAAGCTGTAAACAAACACTGGTATGAACATCATCCAGCACCGGTTACAGAAATAGAAGATGTAACCATTCTATGGGATTACACCATCTACACAGACAGAAAAATCGAAGCAAACAGGCCAGACATTATTGTTAAAAACCAGAAGGAGAAAACTTGCCTATTAATTGATATGGCTTGTCCAGCGGATTGTAACATAGCAATCAAGGAATTTGAAAAACTGTCAAAATATAAAGACCTGGAAATTGAAATAGAAAAAATGTGGAAATTGAAAACAAGAGTTGTGCCAGTGATAGTAGGTGCACTTGGAATGATAAAAAATGGAACAAAACAACACATTGAAAGAATCCCTGGAAACCCCAGCTTAAGAGATATACAAAAAATTGTCTTATTAAGTACATCCTACACACTAAGGAAAACTTTATCTATGTAATGCTGAGGATGATAGGGAAGATAGAAAAACATGAAATGGAGCCATAACAACACGCCACTACCTGCCTTAGGTCTCCCCGCAGACTTGGTTGGTAGTGAGACCAAAGCAGAAATCGAAATATGATGAAAAATGACATAATAATAATAATAATAATAAAATGTGGAAATTGAAAACAAGAATAGTAATGCGTGATGGTGGGTGCATTTGGAATGATAAAAATGGAACAAAACAACACATTGAAGGAATTCCTGGAAACCCCAGCTTAAGAGATATACAAAAAATTATCTTGTTAAGTACAGCCCACACACTAAAGTGAACTTTGTCTATGTAACGCTAGTGATGTTATGGAAGATAAAAATAGGATGAAGTGTAGCCAGAACAACATACTACGATCTGCCTTAGGCCTTTCTGCAGACTTAGTATGTAGTGTGACCATAGCAGGAATCGAATTATGATGAAAATGAATAATAATAATAATAATAATAATAATAATAATAATAATAATAATAATAATAATGTTATGAGGAAACGCCCCTATTCTTCAGATAATGAACTCTCCCTCATATATTAATAAGAGTTAACAGGAAGTACTTGGGAAGTTCATAGGAATTCTTTAGAGTTCTATTGGAGTTCACTAGAACTAATAGGCAGCATATTAGTCGGTAGTTAGTACTAAGGAGTCAGCTTTCAGGGGAAGATTACCAAGTTCCTAACATTGTGGGTACGTTAAGTCGATTAGCAACCGACATAGTACGATTATAACCTTCAGTGCTAAAACTACTCCACAACAAATAATAATTCCTTTCCGTGATTAAACGGAGATGGTTTAATCAAAATGATCTAATTTCTCAAAAATAAGTAAAAAAATCAAAAAAAAAAAAATCCATAAAATTGATTGGATTTTATTAATCTAATTTCAAGCGAATCATAAGTTTTCTTGATACGAATGAAAACATATATTTATTTGAAGTAAGTATGGAATATTAAGTATAAAACTGAAAACTGACAAGCTATAAAATAATCTGTTAATAGTAAATATCTTCCCAGGCTAAGATTTAATTTGCATCTGCAGGAGCACTTACGTGTTAAAATAATCAATTAATTTCTGGTTTAAGTTATTTCTCAGGCAAATTAAAGCAATTTTTATTCATAGTGAGAAACGATAACGTTTCTGAAATATATTGTCTCAAAAAACAAAAACAAAAAAACAAAAAACAAAACGGAAAATAGTATCAAGGAATACGTCAGAGAAAACAAAAAACAATTAAAACAAAAAGGCTTATTTAACGACGAAACTTGTGAAACAACCATTCATTTATTTATACCGGCGAAACAATTTTCAAGAATCAGACACAGAAGGTTTTCAATTGGTTTACAAAATCGATCGTACTTATAATTTAATGAGCTACGAAAAAAGAAAAGAGAAGAGAACAATAGAACATAAAAGATCTTCAAAAGATGAGAATAACACAAGCAAGTAGAGATCAGAGCTCTCTAAAGATTTTTACAAGTTCTAAATTGCTCACTTGAAGAAAAATTAATCGTTACTTGCGTGAAATCATCTCATTAGACCAAATGACTGGAGTACAATAAAAGAGACCAACAACCAATCAGATTGCGCAGAAATTTGCCACACATACCAGGTGTAGCTGTAATGTTTCATCGAACATCAAATGAATCAATTAAAAAAAAATAATCTGGCACACTTAGGCTTTTTTTTTCTAAAGACTGGGTTGGGTCATTAGATAGAGTCACCATCTTCAGCTCAAATCCAAGTAACACTATTTCTAGGAAAAAGGAGCTACGCAAATGACCTAGTAAAGTTAGTGAGAGGTAATATTGTTGGGTTTTGTGGGTATTTATTTAATATGAAAGAGGTAAAAAGGCATATCTATCTATCTATCTATCTATCTATCTATCTAATCTCAATCTTTTAATATCTCTCTCTCTCTCTCTCTCTCTCTCTCTCTCTCTATCTATCTATCTATCTATCTATCTATCTCAATCTTTTAATATCTATCTATCTATCTATCTATCTATCTATCTCAATCTTTTAATATCTCTCTCTCTCTATCTATCTATCTATCTATCTATCTATTTTATTCGAATCTATCTATCTATCTATCTATCTATCTATTTTTTTAATTTTATCTGGAGCTGTATGAGCTTGGATTTAGCTCTTGGCAAACAAAGATATCAGATATTTTGTTTCTGATATAGTCTCGTTATTAGCTTATGAGTTCAATTTTGGAGATGCTTGTCTTGTATTAAAAAAAATCATTTCACCCAAACAAGGCAATAAGGCTACTGAAACGAGAGCGATTAGATCAATCGCTGTTTCAGTTTGGTTAATTTCTAATTTCTACTTATATTCTCTTGGACTTTTTTGATGGCTATATTTTTCAATTTTACCTCTGTTCATTTTGTAGCCTTCATTTGGTAAAGAGATTTATTAAAGCCTCCAGTTATTAGACGCTGGTCTGGGATTCCAAGCTCTGATATTGGGAAAATAACTCGCGATAATTTGCCGTTTCGTAATCCGTAGACTCACTTGATACTTCACGCAATGCTAAGTTTCATTTTATACTACGTATTCCCTTACACATACCCGATTTTATTGACGTCCACATAAAGACATGCACTCGACCTTCTTAATGGGAAGGCTTACGGCCTATCACGTTGAATACACCGGTTCTCGCTCGATCACCAAAGTTAAGCAACGTTGAGCCTGGTCAGTACTTAGATGGGTAACCGCTTGAGAATACCAGGTGCTGTAAGCGTTTAGTGACTGATGTGTGTTGTGGTGCAGTGGATATCGGCTTGGAAAGAGAAATCTGTGAGCCGAGTTCGAATTCCAGTTGAATACCCTGCATTCAATTAAGCATTGCTACCATTGGGAAAGGTATTAATCCGTCCCTTCCCTCCAGTTATGGGTTAAATAACAGCGTAGGACGTGGGGACCCTGCCCTTAAAAACAAATCCCAATGAATCTTGGTACTCGAAAAAGAAAAATATATTACTAGACACAAAAACTTATATAAAAACAACAATAAATTGTTGAAAGAAAAAGGTATTACCAGCAATAAATAAATAAAGTTTAGTTGGCAATAAATGACCCGCCGCGCTTGATTTGCCACAAAAACAACCAACAAAAATTCTTAATAGGAAAGTTCTGAATGCATAGGCATCCTCTCTATTATAATAAAAACCATTGTGTATTTATTTGTGCATATATAACAGGTTTGTATGTGGATGACTAATATATATATATATATATTAGTCTTCCAAGCCTGTTTCGATGTATCACAGCTCATCAGTGTGGTTAGACACATCCATTTGCTTCTGGCCGAGATTGAAACTCGACCGATTTAGTGTCAGTGAAGAGTCGCTACCCACTGAGCAATAGGTGCATGGAATCAGAGAAGGGAAATTTTAACGTGTTGTATAGAAGCAGTGTATACACACGCCAGTCACCGAGAGAACTCGATTCATTTCTGAAGAGTCACGCATTTATCGCAGAAGTGGAAACTGTTTTTAAAATTTTCTTCTCTAGAGAGCTCAATCGTAATGAGAGCATAATACAGTGTAACCCTGATATAAGAGGGTTGTCGGGACCGGATAAAAGTTCTCTTATATAAGGGTTTTTCTTATATCCGAGTTTGGTCTCTTTTATATATATTACCACAGGCACTAATTTGGGACCAGAGAAATTCTCTCTTATATCCGATCAGGGCCTCTTATATCCGGGTTATACTGTATATATATATATATATATATATATATATATATATATATATATATATATATATATATATCCATCCTGTCATACTCAGATATGGATTATTTTTGGCTTATGTCTTAATGCGTGGTCCTCAGTAGTATGTACATCAATATATATGTTGTCGTCATTTTAGACGCCATATTGATATAAATACTTTGCCATCATTTTTGACTGCACAAGCCCACGTGTCAAATATATTTTAGTTTACTTTGACCGATGACTGAAGAAAACCAATATTTTTCGGATTGTGTTCGGATTGTGGAAATGTTTCCTGTGTTCTTTTTTTTTATATTTTTATAAAAACGAATTAATAGAGAAATAAAAGTTGTTTTGTTTGCTCTGTATTTAGTTACTAGTTTTCCCGAAAGTTGGCGCACCTAACTTTTGGACACAATTATTAAGAATATGGTATCTAACAAATTTAAACATTGTGAAAAATAATATACGGTTAAAAGAAAAAAATATCGAACATTGAAGGTATTTATAACCTTAAAAAATCCATTATGAGATGTCTATCACGAAAATCATTATTATTTCAAAAAGAAAATTCTTACAATCTAAAAGTATTTTCTGGTTTCAAATAACCAGAAAAAGGGTTGTTAATCCGTAGAAAAAAATCAATCAATCAAATTAATTCCACTGTATCTCTCCCTGCAAGGGTGTCTGTTTACCACCTAAGAAGTATTTCTTTTTACAAAGCCAACCTCTAGTTTGTGCATCCATAATACTGAGCAGACTTTACTTATAAATTTTGAGCAAGACTAGTACCGTCAAACACTCGGTCACGATGACTTGGGACATTGTGATTGTTGGAGTTCTTGGGTGCCCTTGTATACTAGTAAGCCAGCCTTGAGCTGACTCATTTTATAGTTCACCAACAGAAGTGTTAACCAATCAGAAAGCTCAAAATATTCAATGCGACGTGTATAAAGGCGACCATATTATCCCAAGTATTGGCGATGTAATCAGATTCAGTGGAGTGTCTGACTCGCGAGTGTTAATCTTTGACTTTGTTTCATTGAACAGATTGCGTACTGCGCTGTATTCTATATTCATAAACTATGGTGGACATGGTCAACAGTGATAGCTCAACCTTATGAACAATTTTGTCTATCTAACTTCTGTCACAAATTATGATTTTTAGACACTTCCAAAATAGAGTGAACTCCAGAATAGACTATCTAGGCCGATATTAGCAAATAGTTCTCTTGACGAGATAACCCTAGTGAAATTCGAACTTGGGCAGTCATTGTAGATAGATAGATAGATAGATAGATAGATAGATAGATAAGTAGGAAGGAAGGAATGACTTTTTAAATATAATATAGATATTAAATTAATTTAATTTAATTAAATTTCATAGAGATATTTAATTAATTTAATTAAAGAATTTTTTTTAATATCATACAGATGCCATCTTTTCACGCAGAATTTCCGGGTTAACAATCATTGATACTTTTTTGCATCCCTTCTGTGCTAAGAAGAATTGGGGAGTAAAGTTTAAAAAAGCAATGATATCAAATAAACATAAAAAACACATTTGGAGCGAAGCAATAATATTCAGTCTGTACATTTTTATCACTTTTACTTGATTTAAAAATCTGCTAATCTTCGAATATTATTTTACAAAACTGATTCTCACTTTTTCTAAGGTTATATATATATATATATATATATATATATATATATATATATATACTATAGTCATCAGCAGACAGATATGTTTCGCTGTATTACAGCTCATCACTACGGCTTAGACTCCGTTCGCTTCCTAACCCAGGATTGAAACCCAACCGAATCGGCGATGCTACCCCTAGGCCACGAGCGCCCGGTAGAAAAAAGCAGGCTTTTTAGCGCGTATAAACACGCCCAATAGCTAGAGTGCTCTAATTCATCATCGAATGAGCGATGCGTATATGCCGGAGTAGCATATAAAGTGAGAACATAGTCGTACATATTTTTTATTAAAATATATATAGCACTGTTTTTACTAATCTACGCACAAATAGATTTGAAAAAAAACCCCAGAAATATATAGATATGAACAGAATAGGTAGACAGACAGACAGACAGACAGACAGACAGAGAGACAGATAAAGATATAGAAATAGAATGTTTAGATAGATAGATATAAACAGAATAGGTAGATAGATAGATAGAAATAAACTATAAAAGTAGATACGAAGAGCATAGACAGACAGACAGACAGACAGACAGACAGACAGATAGATAGATAGATAGATAGATAGATAGATATGAACAGACTGAGATAGATATATAGATAGATATGAAGAGAATGAGATAGATAGATAGATAGATAGATAGATAGATAGATAGATAGATACATAGATAGATAGATAGATAGATAGATAGATATGAATAGAATAAGATAGATAGATAAATAGATAGATAGATAAATAGATAGATCGATAGATAGATATGAAGAAAATGAAAGAGATACAGAGATAGATATGAAGAGAATAAGATAGATAGATAGATAGATAGATATGAAGAGAATGAGATAGATAGATAGATAGATAGATAGATAGATAGATAGATAGATAGATAGAAAATGAACAGATTGAGATAGATAATAAACAGAGATAGATAGATAGATAGATAGATAGATAGATAGACAGATAGATAGATAGATAGATAAGGAAGGGATTGAGATAGCTCGATAATGAACAGAGATTGATAGATAGATAGATAGATAGATAGATAGATAGATAGATAGATAGATAGATATTGAACGTAATGAGATAGATAGATAGATAGATCGATTGATAGATATAAACAGATTGAGATAGATAGATAGATAGAGAGAGAGAGAGAGAGAGAGGGGGAGAGATAAATAATGAATAGACTGAGATAGATAGATAGATAGATAGATAGATAGATAGATAGATAGATAGATAGAATAGATGATAGATAGAAATGAGAATAGATAGATAGAAATAGAATAGAATGAGATAGATAGATAGATAGATAGATAGATAGATAGATAGACAGATAGATATGAAGAGAATGAGATAGATAGAAATGAACCGAATGAGATTGATAGATAGATAGATAGATAGATAGATAGATAGATAGATAGATAGATAGATAGATATGAAAAGAATGAGATAGATAGATAGATAGATAGATAGATTGATAGATTGCTTGATGGATAGATAGATAGATGGATAGATAATGAACAGATTGAGATAGATAGATAATGAACAGAGATAGATAGATAGATAGATAGATAGATAGATAGATAGATAGATAGATAGATATTGAACATAGTGGGAATATATATATATATATATATATATATATATATATATATATATTTAGATAGATATAAACAGATTGAGATTGATAGATAAGTAGATAGATAGATTGATAGATATATAGATAGATAGATAATCAACAGAATGGATAAATTAATGAAATGAAAATGACTAATAACGATGCACCTATTTTTGTATTAATTTCATTTGATTTCTATTTTGTATTTGAATGTTTAATTAAATTTTAATTTAATTAATTGTAATAGGTATCAGCAAAATTTTGTTTATTTAAGTTTAAAGCGGGAAAAGGGACCGTTTTAAAAATTATGGCAGTCAACGTTTCAATTTATTAATAAATAAAATCAACCTGATAAAGAACCAGTCATCTCGAGTATTTGGCTTTTTAAGATCAAATGCTGCTAGGTCTTCATCCGCAAATGACAATGTTCGTCACGAAATGAATGGTATTTACAAATCACACGATTTTCAAAGAATCAGATGCTGGTATTAAAAAAAAACAAACTATTGCTTCGGCTTCTTCTTTTATGAGTCGTTTCCCTTCAGGACGTAAGGAGTCATGGCCTTTCACATCTCCCTATCTCTTGCCTCTCTTATACCCCTTCGTCTGTTATTCCCTTCAATCCCCGCTCCGCAATCCTTCTGCTCAAGTCCATCAAGTATCTCATGCGTTGCTTTCCTTTGTCTTTCTTCCTCTCTATTCATCCCGTGAGCATCAGATTCTCCAAGCCCTCCTTCCTCATTTCATCTTCTAAAAACTTCAGCTGACTTTTCCTTATGTTAAGTATCAATTTCATTCTCGTGTCCATCCTTTCCAAAACCTTGGCGTTAATCAACTTTTTGGTTCATGGTATCCTCAGCATCCTTCTGTAGAACGACATTTTGTTTGCTACAAGTTTTTTCTTCATCTTTGATTAGATTATCTCGCTGCCATAATGAAGGACAGACATCACATAAAAATCCAGTATTCTGTTTCCAGCGAAATTTTCCTGTCTCTTAATACTCTACTTAACTTCTGGAATGCATCCTTGGCCATGCCAATACGCTGTCCGATATCCGTATTGCACTTTGGAACCCTTCCCAGGTATTTAAATTTACGCACCTGTCTGATTTTGGTATCCCCCCCCCCCCGGTACTTGGCATTTTCGGCTCCTCTTTTTACTGATTACCGTGAATTCACTCTAATCACCATATTGACATTTATTTATTGATGAGCGGTGATATTTGCCATTAGGCGAGCCAACTCCACTAAACTAGGCACTCGTTATTTTGTTTGTATGTTTTGTTTTTACCGAAATTGTCGTAAATAATTCAGTTTGATAAGCGTATGTGCGTTGTGGTGCAGTGAATATGGAGCCGAGGTCGAATTTCAGTTGAATTCCTCACATTCACTTGCACACAAATACCCTTGGGAAAGGTACCAATCCGTGTCTTTTCTCCAGTTATGGGTAAAATAATCGGACAAACTTGGTTCTATAGCCTTGGCTGGCAACTAGTCTACCGCAGAAAGAAATGGCAACCTACTGCTGGATAATCAGCCCTGTCAGTCTCTTTCGAGACATGATCGCCCAAAGCGTGTATCACGTATGGCACTTAACTGACTGAAACCTTTTGGAATTTATTTATTTCGTATACGGCCAGTTGTCAGAAGATAATTTACAATCTTTTCCTTTTATGTGCCATGTTCCTTCAGAACATTAGCGATCATGGCACTCAATTTTTCCTATCCTTTGTAGCTCTGAATAAATCCTGTCTTTTTGCCATATCTCCCAAACTCTGCTTTGCGATCTATTTACTTAATTTCACTAGCTAGGTTATGTATTGTTTTCCTCTTTCCCTTTTGACTTCAATCTGTCCTGTGAGTATCAAATTTTCCAAGCTCCTTTTCCTCAGTATGCGCACCAGAAATTCCAACTGTCTCTTCATGTATAAGTGTCTTTTTTGTTTAGATTTTTTCAAAAACTTCCTCATTGCTCACATGTTCAGTTCATAGTATTTTCAGCATCTTTCCGTAAAAGCACCTTTCTGTTGTTTCGAGTTTAGCATTTACGGTCAGAAAGAATTTGTTTCAAATTCAGGCTAATGCTCTTTGGAAAAAATTCGAATCCATTTTCCTTTGCACTTATATACCCGCAAGATAGCAAGGCAGGCTGCACTCCCTTGCCTTGGTTGACAACTAGTGTCGTGGACCCGGTTAAGAGTCCAGCAAGAAATAATACAACAACAACCAAAATAGGAAATAACGATATATATATATATATATATATATATATATATATATATATATATATATTAAACACAGCAAAATACAAATACTTGAAACTCTGTTAGTAGAACGATTAATACGGGTTAGAAAGTAATACTAGAACTGGGACTCGCAATAGTCTACGGTAGCATTCTTGGCTATCTCACTCTATCTCTGCCTATCGCTGTTCTCCTCTGTTCTTCTCTTGTGAGGGGAAGTATATGTAGTAGATGGAGGTGTTCAATCCGTTGAATTGGTGATGCCACCATGACAACTTGTATAGAAAAAAATTAAAACCAAGAGTGGACTCTCTCTTCCAAAGCCTATGGGTAAAAGTTGCACAAAAATTGAGGTGGGAGTTTGTCGACCCATCGGAAAGACTACGTATTAAGATAATCGATACGCAGGTTGAATAATTAATCGAATACAGAATAATTAAAAAAAAAAGATAGATTTCGTACAAAAATCAAAGAATATTTGTGCAATATCTGGAAAGGGTTTATAAGCTCAAACATCAACTGCAACTATGCTGGATTTCCTGGAAAGTGACAGTAAATGTTTGCTTGACCTGAAGTAATCCCAAACAATAAATGCCTTGAGATATGGAGATCGGTTTGGAATATTGCGTTCAACATTGTGAAAAAAGATTAAAAAAAAGAAGATATTTGATCCAGCTGAAGATGGATATTTTATTTTTGCTATTTACTCGACCTTTCCCTTAAAGATTACGCTTTTTGCTTTGCACGACTTCCTAATAGGCAAAAATGTCTACAACGACGATCAAACTGAAGTAGCCTTCAAGGAATTTTCCGTTTTCTTTCCGAATGAAAACGTTTTAGAAAAAGAATCGATGACTTGTTGCCAAGGTGGAATAGATGTATCGAGGCCGATAGGGAAATAAGTTTTCTATGAATTAAGTTTATTTTGTTTTAAGGAAATTAGAAATTTGTTGAATAACCTGGAAATATTGCGAGATTCAAAGAGATATTCGTGTGCAAAAGTTACAAGAAAGCAAGAGAAAGATGAAAATGTTTTTGAATAGATGGACAAGATATTTTCTAAAGTAAAATCCATATTAATATGTCATGAGAGAAAACGTGACTAAGAAGGCAGAAAATACACGATTTCTTTCATATATTTTCACTTATTTCATTTAAGCAAATTAGCCTTTTGTATTAAAATGACATTGATATTAATTGCGTTATTTGAAAGAAAGCCAAAGTGTCAATTGGTGTCTTTGCCGTAGATAAAAAATTAACCAGATTCAATTAGTTATGAGTTTGACTTTTGTTTAACAGCATATCAACCTCTGTGGGTTATTTAATGCCAAAAGGATGGAGTTTTGAGTGTTTTTTTTTAATGTTCAGTTATAGCAAGAAGGTTGAGTTTATCAGATTTTGATAAAAAATTTAAAATTTAATTTTTTTTTATTTTAGAAAACTGAAGATGTCTTCTAATTTTGTATTCAAAAGTGTATTGCTGGTAATAATTTTTTTCTTTAAAAAATGTATTATGGCAAAATTTTTTTTCTTCAAAAATATATTATTGTTAATATTTTTCCTTCAAAAATGTTTTGTCGGTAATATTTTTCCTTCAAAAATATATTGTTGGTAATATTTTTCTTTCAAAAATGTTTTTGGTAATATTTTTCCTTCAAAAATGCATTGTTGGTAATATGTACCTTGTAAAAATGTATATTTTCTATAAAAGTCTATTTTTATACTTTCATGGTGTTTTGATCCCAATTTGGGGGTCAACTATTTGCCCATAGCTGGTACCCTAACAAGTGCTACCACGCCAGGTCAGGGTGGATTGGGAATAACAGCAAATAAGTGGTGGTTTCATGCTCCTCACAACCTCCTAATAAGAGGCCTTGCTGCCGGATGCAGTTTACCGTCACACCCAGGACCCTATTAGTTATGTTTTTGAAATATTAATCGGTTTTCCATGGTAAATATTAAATAATCCTTCACTAACTTTTGTAAATAAATTACTAGAAATAATGCCTTTGAAGAATACATTCACAACTTTCTTTTTCTCTCCTGAATGCTATTTATATACCCATATATATATATATATTATTTTTACAACGTCACGTGATCCCAGTAGAACGATTCCACTATTTACATCAAAACGAGATCGACTAGGTTTGTTCTTTGGCGATCCGTGTTCAAACTCAAATGCGATACTTTATTCATACATGACACTAAAGTATCTCCTCTGGAAGATATTTCTATTTGACTGAAAAACAAGACAGAGTAAAAATATTTTAAAAAGATATAAGCAGTGCGTTGAAAACTATCAGAAACGAGGAATAAATTCCGCTCTTCATTTTATAAAATTAGGAGAAAATAAAACATCTGCCATAAATGTTAATATTCAGTTTCGGTTGAATATTAATGATAATATTTATTTGCTTGCTTCCCTGACGGCTACGATCTCCAAAAGTTTAAATGCAACGTCACTTGTTATCGTTTATCTGCATGATTCCCATCCTTCTCTGATCATGTCTTTGACATCCCTTGTATCTTGTTTAGGCTCTCACTGTAATCCCGTGCGCACCAGTGGCATTCCTGTGGTGAAATGATTATATATATATATATATATATATATATATATATATATATATATATATATAAAACACTATTTAAAATATACTCAATTACGATCTGAGATTTTTTTTTAATCATATCACCCCGAGCAAGGCGGTAACGCCACTGATGCGCAGGGGGCTACTTAAGAGTGAGAAGATTAAAAAAGCGAAAGCCAGAAGCCACATCCTAAACAGGAAACAAGGGGTGAGCCTCTTCACCTGTTCAATAAACGTGGGTGGAGTGTGAATCGGGCGATATATTAAGGACAGGATAGTTAAATAAAATAAAGACAAGAGGAAAACTGTATTTTAAATCGCTTACGCCTTTCGTCCTGTGATGGACTTTATCAAGGCAAAAAGACGAAATGAGCTTTATTCTAAATTACGTATCTATAAACAAAGTGTTGGCAACCACAAAGACGCTCACAAATCATTTCAAAAGATCAACAGAATATTTTAGTTTTTAGAATTTCTTCATGTGTAGTGCAAAGTCACGAGATATTAAAATGAAGGGAATGTGACCGTTTTCTTTGAAACTTTTTATTATGTGTGTTAGTCTGTTTTAGAATTCCTTCATGTGTAAAACACTATTTATAACATCAAGAATTGGTTTTACAATATATTGATATTATAAACAGGCTTCCATTTCCCGATCGGTAAAAATAGCAAAATATCACGACCTAAAAAAGGCCTAAACAATGCAAATCTACAAAAACTATTTCGTGACAAAAATGAGCCCATAATTTTTACAATCGAGCTGCTCTTTTTTTATGTGATTTCATTCGTTTCGTCACAATTGTCAAAATTATTTCCAATTCACAACCATATTTTTTGTTTTATCCTTCCCTCTTTAAAACCTTGAATGCTGATTACATATCAAAAGCTAATTTTAGGAGACATTTTAATGTTCTGTTTCTGCTGCTACGACTTGTCAGTGACATGAACCAAGGAGATGGATTCGCCTATCGCTCGGATCACACTCCTTTCCAGTCTTTTGAACAAGAGTGGAGAGTTATCCCTTGATTCCTCTTTAGGATTGGGTTTCTGTTTTTTTTTTTTTTTTGGTTTTTTTATTTTCTAACCATAAAACCCCGAGCAAGGCGGTAACGCCACTGATGTGCAGGGGGCTACATAAGAGTGAAGAGATTAGAAAACAGAAAACCGGAAACCGCATCCTAAACAGGAAACAAGGGATGAGCCTCTTCACCTGTTCAATAGATGTGGGTGGAGTGTGAACCGGGCGATAGTTTAGTCTATCTACTCCAATTGAAAAAAAGAAAGAAAAAAGTGAGAAGACTGGAAAAGAGAAAACCGGAAACCGCATCCTAAACAGGGAACAAGGGATGAACCTCTTCACTTGTTCAATAGACGTGGGTGGAGTGTGAACCTGGGTTAGTTTAGTCTATCTACTCCAATGGTTGATTGTAAAGTCTACTTCACCCTTACATTCCTAACATCTCTATCTAAACATTGAAATTTATTTTCTATTAATTTATTAACTTTTTCTAAATAGGAGTCGATAGCTTCGCCTACTACCCGGTTCACACTCCTCCCTGGTATTTTGAACACGAGTAGAGATTTATCCCTTGTTTCCTGTTTAAGATTGGGTTTCCAGTTCATTCTAATATCTACTTCAATCCTATACTTATAGCCTCTCTATCTAAACCGAAATTTTATTTACTATTTATTTTTCTTCTCAATATGAGTAGATAGCCTTGCTTATAATTCCGTTCACACTCTTCTCCGTTCTTTGAACAAGAGTAGAAGGTTCATGCCTTGTTTCCCGTATACGATTGGGTTTCTAGTTTCTTTTAAAGTCTACATCAACTCTATAATTCTAACGTCTTCACCTGAACTCTGAAATATATTTTCTAGTTATTTTTCTACTCCATAGCTCTAGATAGCTGCACATATTGCCCAGTTCAAACTTCTCCCCGTTCTTTTGCACAAGAGAACAATATTTATCCCTTGTTCCCTGTTTAGTATTGGGTTTCCAGTTTATTCCGGAGTCTATTCATTGTACTTTCACTCCTAGTATATACTTAGTCAGGATGTGCGTTGGGGTGCATATCGACAGGGGGATCCGAGTTTTAATCCCAGTTGAATTCGTTGCAATCTTTTATAAGTAGATACGCATAGAAAAGGTATCAATCTATCTCTTCTTCCTCCAGCTATGGGTTAAATAGCAGAACAGATTGGGTTAGTTGGCAACCAATTTACCGCAGAAAGTAACAGCAATTTCCTGCGGGAAAATATTCTGCCCAGTTAATCATGTCTTTTTTCTATACATGGTCGCGCAAGCGTGTATCAAATATGGCACTTAACTGAGTGAGATCCATGGTCACATTGCTATATATATATATATATATATAATCGTGTTGCCCCAAGCAAGGTATTTTACTGCCACTGTTGTGCAGGGGGTTACATAGGAGGAAAGTTATGAGAAAGAGTGACAAGTTACAGGGGGTGTCAGGAAGAGAGTATGAGAAGGAAGAGAATACTGATGAGTGGGGTGAACGGAGAAAAAAAGGATGAGAGAGAGGATGTAAGTTAATAAGACAGGAGATGACTATTGACTTTACATTTTAATTCCTGAAGATTGTAGCTGTTGGGAAAGCAAGTATGCAGAAGAGAATTCCACAGGCGGGAAGTGCGAGAAAAGAAGCTGAGAAGTAGAATTTGCGTTTACAATTTAGGGTTTCACAGTAAAAGGGTGGGACCTAGTTGTTAATCTTGTGGCTCGAGGAAATTCATACATAGGGGGTACCAGTGAGCTAAGTTCATCGGAGCAGAAGCCGTGAAAGTATTTGTAGAAGAGACAAAGGGAAGCCAAATTGCGTCGGTGAGAAAGCGACTGTATCCTATCTACCAAGTCGGGATCGATCGCATTACAAATTCTTCGTTCTATTTGGTCGAGGACGCCTAGGTGGATAGCAGGAGCACCCGACCAGATATGGCAGCAATTGAAAGATTGCTTTGGACGGGAAAAACTTCCTGGCCCTACACAGAGAACCGACTTTCTTAGCAGCGAATTTAGCTATGGATTCTATATAGTTATTCCAAATAAGGTCTGATATGAGAGTTAATCCGAGGAGGCACAATGTTTTACTTTCAGGGAGAGAAGCCTGATTCATGTTAATGGGCGGGAGGAACGATTGTCTGTGGTGGTTAATAGATAGCAGCTTTGTTTTGGAAGCATTAGAATTTACGAGCCATTTCTTACCCCAGTCCTTGGAGTGAATTGATTAAAAAACAAATAAAAACTTGACTGACTCTCGCGACTTGTTGCTCTAGTCAGTTCAAACCTAACAAGGTTGTTTGTTTTACTATATTTTCAAATCTGTTATAATTAATACGTTCGATAGTTTATCATTTCGGTTACTGTATTCAGTTTAAACGCCACGAAGAATCCATATAGCGTGAGGCGGCCAAGGTGAAAACACTATAATTCACATATGAATCTACTTATATTTGAACTAGCAGTATAGCCCGGCGTTGCTCGGGTGTAATGAAAGCTTGAAAACTAATCCATGGTCCTGGAGCTCAGACTCTTTTTGACGTTTGCACGAAAGACTAAAAAGCAATAGTTGTTTCCAGTTAAAGCGAAACCGTAGACTGAAAGAAAAATGAATGGATGTAAGTCAAATTTTGATTTCCTGGTATCGATATCAAATAAGGTTTTTTCGTCGTAAACTGAATTTTGAAGGCTAATTAAGTCCTCTGAGCAAATGGTATCATGGCTGAGACTAAGAACTACAATTATACTTACTTAGAGTCAAACCCAAAGCAAAAACTAAAATAAAAGGGCTGAAAAACTGATTTTGATCAGACCCGGTATATATTATCGATTTTCTGCACTATTATAAGAACTGCAGCCTTGAAACCTCTGAATATCGTTTCTTATGTCTTTGTCTATGAGTGTATCAAATTTGATTAAAATTGGACCACTCCTTCTATAACCTGATTTTTTCGATTATCGATTTTCGATATTTATCGGGGTACCTCTTCACAAAACCTAGCTAAGAACACTCGCAGACGCTTATAGTACAATTGTCTAAATTTTCAAGAAAATCGGTTCAGCCGTTTCGGAGTCTATAGGTAACGGACACACAGACAGACACACAGACAAAGCTCCATTTATAAATAAGTTTAGATTTGTAAGCGTCGCTTAGATGTGGCACATGGCCGAAAGTATGAGGTACCCAGTGATGATCGAACTCACTATGCAGTTGTAATAGGTTCTAGCGAGTCAAGCTTGTTAACAATTACACCACGTTGTAGTGCCCAAATTTAATAGATGACATTTGCTCTTTTTTTTACAAGCAACGATGGTGTGGGATGTTTTGATGAAATAATATTGTACACCATTGGCTGTAAACTGAAGGATGCATTTTCAAACATTCAACGAACGGAAAAAGATTAAAATGACAGCAAGGTAACAGAAAACGAGAGAAATTGTCCATTAGTGATCTTGAAATAAGCAAAAGAATAGAAGTGAATTTGTTGTTCTTGGTATTGCTTCTAAGACAAACAAATGCAGAATGGCTAAAAGCTGCACTGGTTAAAGTGTTACTGGTTTAGGAACGTATTTTCTTTTGCTTGCACCGGTTCTACGGACCAGAAAGAATCGGTAAGAATATAAAAAAAAAATCATTGTCCTCGTGGGAAGAGACAGGTGTGAATGACTGACAAAGTAGGTAAGGAAAGAAACAAAAGAAAAAGGAAGAACGAAAAATGATCTTGGCCGGAAACTATGTAAGCAATCATCGCTACCCTCTTGATACGCGAAAGCCACTTCAGTTTTTCTGAAAGATTATGTCTCATTTTAAATATGAGTTTAGTTTTCCCAAATTATGCACACACACGCACACACATACATATATATATATATATATATATATATATATATATATAGAGAGAGAGAGAGAGAGAGAGAGAGAGAGAAAGAAAGATAGAAGATATATGCCGATGTTTTCAATGCATACACGAAATAATAATGCCTGAAGTTTTGATTCTCTATAATTTTCTCTTTCTGTCAAAATCACTTCATATTTATATTAGTTTATACATATCTATCTATCTATCTATCTATCTATCTATCTATCTATCTATCTATCTATCTATCTATCTATCTGTCATATCTATCTATCTATCTATCTATCTATCTATCTATCTATCTATCTATCTCAGTCTGTTCTATCTATCTATCTATCTATCTATCTATCTATCGCAGTTCTCTCATCTATTTCTATCTATCTATCTATCTATCTATCTATCTATCTATCTATCTATCTATCTATCTATCTCATTCTCTTCATATCTATCTATCTATCTATCTATCTATCTATCTATCTATCTCAGTCTTTTCATATCTATATCTATTTGTACCCCAGATTGTTCATATGCATCCCTGTGTGTTTCTACCTATCTATGTATGTATCTATCTGCGGGAGATGCTTTACCGATTTTGTTATAATTATAAAAAGCAAATTTAATCCCTTACAAAAGTCCCTTGGTTACAAACAAATATTAGATTAAATTAAATGTTAACACTGACTAAATAGAAAGTAAGCTGAGCCCCGTAGATAGACATGAATTGAAATAATTTTGTAAATTCAATATTATTCGCTGTTATGGAATTTTCCCTTCCAAACCAATTTCTTAACCAATATATTTCTAAATGAAAAGAAAAAGATAATATTTGGATTCTTTTCGATTAATAGTTGTGTTGTGAATGCTTGTGTTTTGGGCAAATTCCGACAATATTTTCAAACCGTCTTTGAATCGTACAGATATATACAAAAATAGACATCTAAAAGATTTTAGTCCTAGAAAGGTGAAGAAAAATAATACTCATCGCATTAGCTCTAGGCTTGCATTGATTTAATACGTTTGTAGACCAGGAAGATACAATATAGAGGCAAAGTTGGCTCAGTTCATTCTCTTTACTACCAGTTATTAAGCTTTACTACCAGTTATGAAAGCTCTTGCCACGTCTTTGCACTTTAACAGTAGCTCATTTTATTTTTATGTTTTGCAATAATTATGGCGTCGAGTAGTGAAGAATATATATACATGTGTGTGTGTGAAAAGTGTATGTATATAATTATAAATATCAATTATGCAATTTGTTATATACGTATTATAATATTTATGTATTATATTATATATGCGTGGTACTTATTTGAAAGCGATCTACATGTGAGCGTAACTCCCGTCGAGCTAGACCGCAAAATTATAATAATATCCGTGTTATCCCTTCTGTCTTGGTCAGGTTCTGGATTTTTTAAAAAATATTTTTATGTAAAATACTCCAAAGTAGGTACATTAATATATATATGGTGACATCATTTAATACGTTTGTAGACCTGGAAAGTACCGAAAACACTAACATCCACCCTATTATAACAAAGACCGTTGTGTATTAATATGTGCATATATAAATACTTTATAAATATTTTGCCATCATTTTTGACGACCTGGGCCCACTTGAATATTCATATATATATATATATATATATATATATATATATATCTTTCATTTGTAAACGAGTTATTACGCGACCTAGGTTTCTACCAAAAGTGGTGTCTTCAGGCGATTTGCAATAAGTAATTGTACCGTTTACCTTTTTTTTTTAAGAACGCTCACGTAGCGGTGTTTTTTTTTTTTTTTTGGACGCGCAATTTTTAAAATTGGATGAAAACGTTATAATTTCTTGTAATTTTAAAAATTGCGCGTTCACAAATTCCATGCCACTTGATCGTTCAAAAAAACAAAACAAAACAAAACAAAAAACAAAAAAAAAACAAAACAAAAAAAACACTGTTATGTGAGCGTTCTTAAAATAATAAAAATAAAACATCATATATGGCGAAAAACCTGTTCAGAAATATCTGAAATGTATACAACCATCTTCTAAGATCAATGATTAAAAATAGTTTCTTGCGAATGACGCATGTAGGTCTTAGCAAAGACCATCCTTCATAGAGTCTTATAGTTGGCGCTATACAATTACAAAGAAAGAACTGTATCAAATAACAGAAACCACGGTTTGTGAACTTTCAACACCAGCAATAACCGAAATGGGTTTTACATGGAACTGAAAGAGAAACTAATGACCTAATCAATATGTCGATGTTCCACACTACTTCCAATAAAAGATGAGGAAGGAAACTGCCTTTAGTACTGGAAAGAAAGCGAAAGAAAGATGAATAAGTTTTTGAATAGACGGACAATATGTTTTCCAAAGTGAAATTCTTATTAATATGTCAATTACTGAACTTAATTTTTTCTGAAAAACAGTTCCAAAAGAGGCATTTGATGAATTTCAAGCGAATGTAGTATTGGCAGCTCGGTCAGTGAATTTTGAATGTTTCCTTATAAAGAAACAGCTAATATTTCCATTATCATTAGGGTTAGGGGAACAGATACTACACCTTGATTCCAGTGAATGAAGAAAAGGGTAACTGGTTGCTCAGTCAATAAATGTCGAATGTTGCCTTATAGAGAAAGTGTTAACATTAAAATTACCATTCACCGCTAAAATGTCAATAAATGTCGAATGTTGCCTTATAGAGAAACTGTTAACATTAAAATTACCATTCACCGCTAAAATGTCAATAAATGTCGAATGTTGCCTTATAGAGAAACTGTTAACATTAAAATTACCATTCACCGCTAAAATGTCAATAAATGTCGAATGTTGCCTTATAGAGAAACTGTTAACATTAAAATTACCATTCACCGCTAAAATGTCAATAAATGTCGAATGTTGCCTTATAGAGTAACTGTTAACATTAAAATTACCATTCACCGCTAAAATGTCAATAAATGTCGAATGTTGCCTTATAGAGAAACTGTTAACATTAAAATTACCATTCACCGCTAAAATACTAATGAGATTAGTATTTTGTTTTTCCAGCTCCAAAAGTTGTAATTATTAGCTTAACTGATTGATCATCAACGGCTTAGCAGGTTATTTAAAGCCAGAAAATATTTCTAGATTGTAAGAATTATTTACTGTTGTTATTTTAAATAAAAAGAATTTAGTGATACAAGTCTTAACTCATAGCTAGAGCAGAAAGGCTAGATTCACACCTTTCCAACGGGTATTTGTGCGTAAGTGTATATAATGAACCCAATTGAATTTTGGACACGGCTCTTCGATTGACAAGTCCAAACCATTGTCCATTACATCACCCGCACACCCAAACTTAAAGAACCTTTCCCAAGCAGTCACGCATTTAGATACTGACAGAACTGGACGTTGATCGTACAGGAAACGGTGTTTCAACGCGATATTACCGTAAGCCTTATAATCATTAGAGTGAATGAAATTAAGACAGTTTTAATAAGTCCTGCTCTGATTTTACGAGATACATAAAGAACTAATTTAAAATATACGAGTTAATCTAGTAAGCGCAATTGAATACAGTATTTCCGTTGTCTAGAAAAGGTTTGCAAAATAAACATGAAGTCAGTCAGTTAAGTGCCATACATGATACACGCTTGAGCGATCATGTCTCGAAAGAAACATGACTGACTGGGCAGAAGATTATCCCACAGTAGGTTGCCATTGCTTTCTGCGGTAGACTGGTTGCCGACCAAGGCTTTAGAACCCAATCTGTCCTGTTATTTAACCCATAACTGGAAGGAATAGGCGGATTAATACCTTTCCCAAGCGTATTTGCGCGTAAGTGAATGCAATGAATTCAGCTGAAATTCGAACTCGGCTCCCCGATTTCTCGTTCCGAGCCGATATCCAATGCACATGAAGGAATAGAATAAAGAAAAGATAAGAAAATTAAGTGAAGTGGTCGAGATTAAAGTGAGAAGAGGCCGAAGAAATATTTGAGGATAACGAACAATGAACAATATATTTTTATTTTAAGAACGCTGGCCAAATATTTTGTTTATCTCAGTAGCTAAAATGACGTTAAAATAACAGACATTTAGATAAACGAAAAGAAATAAATCAAAACAATAATGTTATCTATAGAATTTCGCAAATAGTCAAGAATAATATGGTTTCGTTATATTTATCGTTGCCTTTTGTCGAATTGCCGCTATACAAATAAAATGTAAAACGTACCAACCCAGAAAAAAATAAAAACATGTTTGTAAAGATTTTTTGTGAAATATTTTTAGAACAAGTTTTACGTTTCAAAACGACATCGGAAGAAATTATTTGGCAATTTCAAGAACATCGTAAATTTTCCCTGTGTTTTTCGGAACCATCGATTTGAAAAGAATGAAATCAAAAAAAGACATTTTGATTTTGGTATTTATCATAAATGATTCAGTTCAAAAGCCTGGTTTCTTTTCTTTTTAAAATCTTAATTTTTTTTTCGGAATTCAAATTTCGCTTTTTTCGTTTAAATTAGAAGCTTTTGATAGTTTGAGAATATAACAAATACATATTAGTCCAAATAATAATCATAATAATATGTGATCTTACTTTTTTTTTAATAAAAATTATCAGTGGAAAGCCATTTCTGAACTTAGATCTTTGGTTGGGACCCGGAAGGAAATGTGTATACAACAGAAATATAAGGAAATAATAATAATAATTCGAGAGATTGAATTCTTAACGGTTTGGCAAGCGAACGCAAGCAACATAACTCGACTATATTCTGTAAAAAACGGTTTAATTTCTATTTTTGTCTTCAGAAATTGAATTAAATCAACTTTACAGTGTTAGCTGCTTGTGGTAAGTCAACTGGGATTCAGTCCATTTTTCAGTCTGTTTTTGTGAAATTTCTTGGAAATTATTTTATTTATTTATTTATTTATTTTTTTTTCGTCTTTTGGCCGTCTTTGTTTTTGTTTGTTTTCGTCATTTAATTTGTGTAAATAATTTTGCTATTCAAGGGTATTTTCGACTAATGATAAATAGCATCACGGTTCAATTATTTCCATTAGTTTTGTCTTGTAGAAGATTTAAATTTCTGTCTTCGAGAGATTGAATTCTTAACGGTTTGGCAAGCGAACGCAAGCAACATAACTCGACTATATTCTGTAAAAAACGGTTTAATTTCTATTTTTGTCTTCAGAAATTGAATTAAATCAACTTTACAGTGTTAGCTGCTTGTGGTAAGTCAACTGGGATTCAGTCCATTTTTCAGTCTGTTTTTGTGAAATTTCTTGGAAATTATTTTATTTATTTATTTATTTTTTTATTTTTTTTTTTCGTCTTTTGGCCGTCTTTGTTTTTGTTTTTTTTGTCATTTAATTTGTGTAAATAATTTTGCTATTCAAGGGTATTTTCGACTAATGATAAATAGCATCACGGTTCAATTATTTCCATTAGTTTTGTCTTGTAGAAGATTTAAATTTCTGTCTTCGAGAGATTGAATTCTTAACGGTTTGGCAAGCGAACGCAAGCAACATAACTCGACTATATTCTGTAAAAAACGGTTTAATTTCTATTTTTGTCTTCAGAAATTGAATTAAATCAACTTTACAGTGTTAGCTGCTTGTGGTAAGTCAACTGGGATTCAGTCCATTTTTCAGTCTGTTTTTGTGAAATTTCTTGGAAATTATTTTATTTATTTATTTATTTTTTTATTTTTTTATTTTTTTTTTTTCGTCTTTTGGCCGTCTTTGTTTTTGTTTTTTTTCGTCATTTAATTTGTGTAAATAATTTTGCTATTCAAGGGTATTTTCGACTTTTACTAAGTTAAAACTTTGTAAGCCTCAGTCACTTTTTCCTTGTTTCTTTTTTTTTTTTTTTTAATTGGAGTAGATAGTTTCTACTATCGCCCGGTCTCACACTCCACCCCCTTCTTTTGAATGAGTTTAGAGGTGATCACCTTGTTTCTTGTTTAGGAAGGGGTTCCCGGTTCATCCCCTTTCTCTGGTCTTGGTGTTAGTTCAGCTGGAAGCTCTTTGCAGTTACGGAGTATGGTGGCAACGTCTTTACATTCTGAGGGTACCGGGTTGGCAGTTTCCTGGTTGCTGCTTCCGACTGGTAGTTAGGAGCCCGAACTCTTGCGTAGCGTCTTGAGAGGCTGCTCTGATCAACAGTTGAATAATACCGGGGTTCTTGTAGTGCCATATCGCGCATGGACGGGCGTCCCTGCATGAACGTTCGGTGGGCAACCCCGAGGCCACATTATGTTGTAGGCCGCGCCAGTCTCCATCCTTCACAAGTTGCAAATGATTGACCGACTGATTCTATTCTAAGACCACTCCTTAACTGAATTACTATGGAAAAAAGCAAACATAATAACAAAACTAAACCAGCTCATTTGAAAACGCCCAAACCTGTCTGCATCTCTTTCACTAACATACGCGGCATCCGCACCAACTTCCCCAGCGTAGATTCTTTCCTCCATAATAATTCACCTGATATATTAGCCCTATGTGAAACTAATCTTAACCCTTTTATCCCCTCATCTGAGTTCTGCGTTCCTGGCTACCTTCCCCTCTTCAGGAAGGACTCCAATGTTCATATGCATGGGCTTGGTGTCTATGTCAGCGAACACCTTCCCTTAGCTAGGGTGTCATCTTTTGAATCCCCAGATCATTCTTTCATGTGCTTCCGCCTCTCACTTCTCAGCTCGATTAGCTATCTCTTCTTTCTGTACCGCTCTCCTTCCTCCCCTGACTGTTCGTTACTTGACATCATTTCTGACAATATTGACAAAGCCATTTCTACCCATCCCTCTGCCCATGTATTCGTGTTTGGTGACTTTAACGCCCACCACACCAAGTGGCTGAAGAACGCTGTCACTGACCCTGCTGGTGTCCACACCATGAACTTTTCAATCACCCAATCCCTTACGCAAGTAGTGGACTTCCCCACGCGTTTCTCCGACAACCCTAACGGAAGGAACTCACTTCTAGACCTCTGCTTCACTTCCATCCCAGACTCTTGCACTACCAGACAACTCTGCCCACTTGGAAACTCTGACCACACTGTAGTGTCCGTCAATATTTCACTCCACTCCCGCCCGACCCATGAAACACAGATAAGTAGAATATCATACTGCTATCAAAGAGCAGACTGGGATTCGTTCCGAGACTTCCTCTGTGACATCCCTTGGAACAACGTCTTTAGTCTTCCCATCGAAGAATGTGCATCCGAGGTCTCCTCCTGGGTTAAGGCTGGCATTGATGCCTTCATCCCTGCTAGGAAATTCCAGCTTAAATCTCATTCGTCTCCATGGTTCTCAGCCGCTTGTTCGGCTGCCATTGCCCACCGGAATCATTTCTTCCGACTTTATCGTAACTATGCGTCGGAACAAAACAGGCGCCTTTTCACTTCAGCTCGTAATAAGTGTAAAAGGGTACTTAACGAAGCTAAGATGTTGTTTGCTGCCAGAATGAAGCAACGCATAGCATGTTCTAAATTCGGCTCTAAAGACTACTGGCGACTCTGTAAAAGAGTACTTAACAAGAGCAAGTCCACAATACCCCCGCTAATCAACAAATTTGAGGTCCTCACCTCCCCAGCAGATAAGGCTGAATGTTTTGCCCGCAGATTCTCGAACAATTCGAGTCTGGACTCGTCTGGAGTTTTTACACCCGACTTCTCACCTAGAACCGAGGCACAACTGAATGATGTCCACATTACACCTTCGCTTGTCTCTAAGATTATCTTAAAACTTGACCCTCACAAAGCGAGCGGTGGTGACGGAATCCCAACCATAGTCTTAAAGAAATGTGCCCCTGAACTCTCCTCTATCCTTTCTAAGCTCTACAACCTCTGCCTATCTGCTTCCTGCTTTCCTGCCTGTTGGAAATCTTCCTCTATAGTTCCTATATTTAAAAACACTGGAGAACCCTCTGACCCTGCAAATTACCGCCCTATCAGCCTTCTTCCGATCTTTGGCAAAGTGTTCGAAGCCATTATCAACGCCGAGGTGGTTCAGCATCTCACAGCACACAGGCTCCTCTCGGACAAGCAATATGGTTTCCGCTTCACCAGGTCTACTGCTGATATGCTAACAACCATCACCGAGTACATATACCAGGCACTCGACAGGAATGGCGAAGCTCGAACCGTTGCATTGGATATATCTAAGGCGTTCGACAGAGTTTGGCATGCTGGCCTTCTATGTAAACTGCAGAGCTATGGTATAACTGGACATTTGTTTGAACTAATCCAGTCATTCCTCTCTAACCGCACAATGAAAGTGGTATTAAACGGACATGCCTCTCAGAACTACCATACAAACGCAGGTGTCCCCCAAGGCTCCATCTTAGGTCCTACACTCTTCCTGATATATATTAATGATCTCCCTGATTCCATAAGAACCCAAATAGGTTTGTACGCCGATGACACCACAGTTTACTCTCGCCTCCAACAAAAATCTGGTGTAGGCGTCAAAGCTAAACTTGCAGCCGAGATTGAAAAAGACCTCCAATCCATATTGGACTGGGGTAAGAAATGGCTAGTAAATTTTAATGCTTCTAAAACGAAGCTACTGTCAATTAACCATCATCGACAATCTCACCTACCTCCCATTAGCATGGACCAGGCTTGCCTCCCAGAGAGTAAAACACTACGCCTCCTTGGTCTCACACTTTCAGCGGACCTCAAATGGAATGACTATATCGAATCCATTGCTAAATCCGCTGCTATGAAAGTCGGTTCTCTGTGTAGGGCCCGGAAGTTTTTTCCGTCTAAATCTATCCTGCACATTTACAAATCTACCATCCGCCCGTGCATTGAATACTGCTGCCATATCTGGTCGGGTGCCCCTGCTGTTCTCCTCGGGCTTCTCGATAAGGTTCAGAGGAGGGTCTGTAATGTGATAGATACCGACTTGGCAGACCGCCTGCAGTCTCTCTCCCACCGGCGAGACGTGGCTTCGCTGTGTCTCTTCTATAAATACTTTCACGGCTTCTGCTCCGATGAACTTAGATCACTGGTGCCCCCTAAATACGAATTTGCACGAGATACTAGATTAGCAACTAGATCCCACCCTTTTACAGTGAAATCGATAAAATGCAGCCGTAACTTCTACTCCAACAGTTTCTTTCCTCGCACTTCCCGACTGTGGAATTCTCTTCCAAAAGATTGCTTCCCGGACGGCTACAATCTCCAGGAGTTTAAATGTAAGGTCAATAGACACCTCCTAACACACTAACCTGCTCCCATTCTATCAAACACTCTTCCCATCTGCCCGACACTCATCCTCGCTATCCTTACTCATCTATCACCTTTCTCCTGACATTCCCTATGTCTATCCACTCCTTCTCTTTACCTTCCCCTATGTAGCCCCATGCGCAATAGTGGCAGTGGAATGCCTTGCTTGGGGTGAGATGATTAAAAAAAAAAAAAAAAAAAAAAAAAAAAAAAAAAAAAAAAAAATAATAATAATAATAATAATAATAATAAGATTGGATGATACAATTAGTAAGGCAACATGAAGAAAGAAAGAAAAAATATTCAATAATAAAAGAAGGCAGTAAATACAAACAAGAATTACAGTTAGTAGATTCTGTAGAAAAGCAAAACAGTAGCCAAGAACCAACTATTGCGGCAAAAAATATGAAAATGAAAGCCAAAGATAAAGCTCTTGAAAAGATGAAACAGCGCTGGCAAGACAAACCTCTGCATGGCCAATATCCAGTACGTGCCAATAAATCCAATGTTGACAAAGTTAATACTCATCGATGGTTACGTGCATCTGGATTAAAGTCTGAAACTGAAGGATTTATACTTGCAGCACAAGACCAAAGTCTTTTCACGAGAAACTTTCAGGCAAATATTATGCATAATAATATGGATCCAAAATGCAGGTTTTGTGATAAACACCAAGAAACAATAGACCACCTAATCTCAGGCTGTTCTGTGCTTGCCCCAAACGAATATAAAAATCGCCACGATAGAGTTGGGCAATATTTACATTGGGCAATGTGCAAACATTATGGAAAAGCTGTAAACAAACACTGGTATGAACATCATCCAGCACCGGTTACAGAAATAGAAGATGTAACCATTCTATGGGATTACACCATCTACACAGACAGAAAAATTGAAGCAAACAGGCCAGACATTATTGTTAAAAACCAGAAGGAGAAAACTTGTCTATTAATTGATATGGCTTGTCCAGCGGATTGTAACATAGCAATCAAGGAATTTGAAAAACTGTCAAAATATAAAGACCTGGAAATTGAAATAGAAAAAATGTGGAAATTGAAAACAAGAGTTGTGCCAGTGATAGTAGGTGCACTTGGAATGATAAAAAATGGAACAAAACAACACATTGAAAGAATCCCTGGAAACCCCAGCTTAAGAGATATACAAAAAATTGTATTATTAAGTACAGCCCACACACTAAGGAAAACGTTATCTATGTAATGCTGGGGATGATAGGGAGGATAGAAAAACATGAAATGGAGTCATAACAACACGCCACTACCTGCCTTAGGTCTCCCCGCAGACTTGGTTGGTAGTGAGACCAATGCAGAAATCGAAATATGATGAAAAATGACATAATAATAATAAAACAAAAACTAATAAAACACTAGAAATTTTCAGGCGAATATTATACATAATAATATGGATAAAAAATGCAGGTTTTGTGATAAACACCAAGAAACAATAGATCATCTAATCTCAGGCTGTTCTGTACTTGCCCCAAATGAATATAAAAATCGCCACGATAGAGTGGGGCAATATTTACATTGGACAATGTGCAAACACTATGGAAAATCTGTAAACAAACACTGGTATGAACATCAACTAGCACCGGTTACAGAAATAGAAGATGTCACCATTCTATGAGATTACACCATCTACACAGACAGAAAAATTGAAGCAAATAGGCCGGACATTATTGTTAAAAACCAGAAAGAGAAAACTTGTCTATTAATTGATACGGCTTGTCCAGCTGATTGTAACATAGCAACCAAGGAATTTGAAAAACTGTCAAAATATAAAGACCTGGAAATTGAAATAGAAAAAATGTGGAAATTGAAAACAAGAGTTGTGCCAGTGATAGTAGGTGCACTTGGAATGATAAAAAATGGAACAAAACAACACATTGAAAGAATCCCTGGAAACCCCAGCTTAAGAGATATACAAAAAATTGTCTTATTAAGTACAGCCCACACACTAAGGAAAACTTTATCTATGTAATGCTGGGGATGATAGGGAAGAGAGAAAAACATGAAATGAAGCCATAACAACACGCCACTACCTGCCTTAGGTCTCCCCGCAGACTTGGTTGGTAGTGAGACCAAAGCAGAAATCGAAATATGATGAAAAATGACATAATAATAATAATAATAAATGTCTTGATGCTGCACCAAGCATAGCTGTCATGGTACCCAATTTTAATTTACTTGTGTTATTGACCTGCACATTTTTTTTTGGTAAATTAAGATTTGCTACTGTAGATCTTCCGTTCATTATCACGTGAGGTAATGTCCGCAATATTGGAGTAGGATGAGTGTGCGAAGGGTTGCTTTTTAAGTTTTTAGGGCAAGGCAGAGAAGGTGCCTTGGACTTACATCTGGTTTCATACATGGGGGGACACTCTCAACTGATCGTCTGAAAGGACTGGGTTCGCCGGGCTTGAAGTCATATTGGGTAGATTGACATTCCGATATTTGGGCCTCGGCATAAATTTTTGGGTATATGAGCCTATTGCTAAATAGTAATAGTAATAATAATAAAATAGGATAAATACTTGTTTTAACCCACTTTCAAAATTCTGACAAAATGATCACACACACACACACACACACACACACACACACACACATATATATATATATATATAGTGTATCGTATAGCAGATATGTATAGCAGATAATTTTCTAAACATATACTATTAAATATAAGAGACAATGAATGTCTATTATGTTTAATCATGACCCGTTTCTAAACATCGTATTTCTCCAACATTTGGGTAATTTTTTATTAAGTTAGTTTTAAGCTTTCGGCTCACATGTGCCATCTTCAGAGAGGTTACAAGGACGTTAACATAAAAACATCCACCATCAGCGATGATTTTATCTTGTGTTGACATAAAACTTTGCTAAGCAACAATAACAGTTACCAAATATAGCAAACGCAGTTCGTAAATTTGTAACGCGGTTCTATGACGTCACACCGCGTGAGAGCTCGAAATGATAACAGAACCATATATTTAAATGCAATGTAATGTGTTATGACCAGATTTAAACATGATTTTATTAAGTGTGGGTTGTTATATTTAACAGTATATGTTTAGAATGTATATATATATATATATATATAATTTATATTTTGTCAGCAAACTTTCTTTCTGATATGTCCCGGAAAGGGATATATATATATATATATATATATATATATATATATATATATATATCATTCGAGGTAGCTAAGCGGTTTCGGCAAATGTAACCGTGTAGGACAATCAAGCACGTAGACGTAATGGACCGGTACTCGTTGTATACAGTATCCTGAGACGTATGCGTAGTCAATAGACATAGACCAATAGACCTCTAGTGGTAGACCAATAGACCTCTCTGCGTCCTCGCCTTGGTCTGTATCTATGGCTGACACCAGCCAATCACATTACTGTGAGGGGGAACCAAGGTGTATGCACATTCATTACATATTCATTACGTCATTTTCAAACATCTTTCATTTAATATGGCCAACAAGGAAGATTTAATTAACTTTTTATTAATTTTTTCCTGCATCGTAACATTTTTTAAATAAAAGTGCTCTATATATATGTGTGTGTGTGTGTGTGAAATCCTTCAATCAATCTCATTATAAGGTCGTAGCATGAGAATCGATTCTCGTTAATTTTTGTTTATTTTTAGCAATTGAACATTTATCATAGAAAGATTGTGTTGCATCAGTCTTCAGAAGAAGAGATTGCCTTAAAACCAGCCTAGAAATTGCTGATTTCTATATTCTTTTTGGAAATTAACTTAGATCTATTAAATACGCTATTTCACGCATGCATTGCCTCTTTAAAAGCAAATCTGAAAGTTTGTGAGCTTTGTCCAAATGCTTCACAAAGGTTTCTTTCTTTCTTTTTGTTGGTCTCCTAACCCAGAATTTATAACGTTAGTAAAAAAGAAGCAACATGCATAACCGGATCTCAGTTTTCCTTTTGTTCGCTTAGCAATAAAATTCTATTGTTTATTTTAAATATAAAGAGTGTTTTATCATGGGACGCATCGCATTTTTTTGCCGAGAGTTGGGCATAAGCCGTTAGTACTCCAAATCGAATATGCTCCAGTATTTTTGTAAGAAGGAAGTAAAAAAAAAGCTATTTAATTTCAAGACCCAGCTGCTCATTGACTGATGAACAGAACAGTTTGCCTGTTATTGTCAAGAGATTCTTTATTTCTGTTTAGCAGCTGTAAATATGAAGAATCCAGTAGAGCAAAGCGAAGGCGTAAGCACTTTCAGAAAAAAAAGTACGTTATTCTGAATTGATGAAGCAGAAGACAAGTTTTGACCTTTCAAACAGATTGTCGTTGTTTTCGGGTGTTGTTGCAGGTGGATTAGGCAATACAGTTTCAGTCAGGGTAACACCCACTCACAAAATTGTTTCGATTAGATCTTAGCACCGCCTTTTCTTTTAAGACACCCACGGTGTATTGACAGATGCTTTCAGAAGATAGAAAAATATTTCAATGATTTACAGGGTTACAGAATCATCATTTTATTTCATACGCTTCTCAGGAAGTGGTACTACGAAGCGACCTGTTTTATTTTTATTTTAAATGCGTGTCGCCCTTGCGCAAGTTTAAACTAACGCCTTTTATTTTATTTGTAAATCTAAACTGTTATTATAAACAATGAAACATTCATTGAATTAGGTTGGAGCATTCACAAACTTTCAGCTGGAATTTTATTAACTCCACGAAATTTAATGAAAATGTTCACAATATAGTGAATAAAAAAAGACGTTTAAAGCGACGTTAGAAGGGCAGAGCTCTTTCTTTACCTCCCGGCATCAGTTTAAAATGGTGCCTCTTTTTCCATATTCAGTTAAGTGCCATACTTGATACACGCTTTGGGCGATCATGTCCCGAAAGAGATATGGCTGACTGGGCAAAAGATTATTCAGCAGTAGGTTGCCATTGCTTTCTGCAGTAGACTGGTTGCCAGCCAAGGCTATAGAACCCAATCTGTCCTATTATCTAACCCATAACTGGAGGGGAGAGATGGATTAATACTTTTCCCAAGGGTATTTGTGAGTTTTGAATGCAAGAAATTCAACTGGAATTCGAATTCGGCTCCCCCGGAGTTCTCATTCCAGTTGAATTTTCCATATTACTAAACTATAATTATAAACAATAATTTTACAAAGTGAAAATTCAAATGAAGTATGTTAGAAAAACTCACAGATTTAAAAAAAAACAAAAGCAAACAAACGAACAAACTTTGAGTGTTTTTCCGAATTCGTGCCTGAGTAAGTAATGGTTTATGATCACAAGTAAGACAAACTGATTTCAAACGGCGATATTTGTAATTTAAAAGAATTTAAAAGAAAAAAAAACAAAGAAAAACGACAAAGTTGATTGGCACTAAAGATTCTTGCGTTCAGTGCAGATTATTCCAAATGGTTTTGTTAAATAAATCAACTCAAATACAATCCGGGGTATATTAATGCATAATAATGATTAGCGTGGTAGTGTATTTGACCTATTACCATTGAATAGTGAGTTCTTTCCTCACTTTCTTATGACCTTTGTGAAAAAACTAAGTTTGTTAAATACAAGCTCAGAGTCGGTTCAGGTGAATGTCATTTGCATATTTGCTAATGATAATTAAAAGCTATCAGTTGGAAAGATGTATTTGTCTCGTCTTTACAAAGAATCGGTAAATATCAAAGGCAAAAGAGAAAAATATCTGTTATTCAGTAGAATTTTTTTCTATTGTTCACCCAATAAAAGCCTAAGTGCCACTTAAAGTAGAGAATATGGATGTTGTAAGGGTGACCAAAGAAGGAGCAAGGGTTGCATATTATGAGGATATGTAGGATAATAGCTGATCTTCAATTTGAAGTTAAAATTGTAGTGATCAGAAAATATTCCCTCGAGATTCCATTGCAGATTGCAACGGATCTTCTTCTTTACTATTGGAATATAAAATGAATGAGTGTGCGTGGCATGGTAGGCCCTAGTTGAACTGGTGGAATCAAGGAATGTAGTTCTACCTAACATATGCCACGAATAAAACGGTAGAAAAGTCTAAAGTTTTCCGTCTCTACCAGGCCTATGTGCCACTTAAGATAGAGCCTTACTAAATGGGTATGTCGTAAATGTGTATAAGGAGCGATAGAAATTAGCATATTATCGAGACATGTAGGAGAGATCTGTCTATATTCTTGAGATGTGTTATTTCAACTATTTACATTGTTCGAACTGTTGTTTTCATCTTTATTGCCACATTTACGACGTTTCGGTTGTTGTACGCCACAGCCTTCTTCAGGTAACATTTGATAGAATTTCGAAGCAAGCATCTTATTTAGATATCCAAAAGCTTGGTACGTGGAATTAGAACATTCTACTTCACTTACGCGCAAATACCCCTGGAAAAAGCTATTAATCCGTCTCTTTCCTCCAGTTACGGGTTAAATAACAGGCAAGATTGGGTCCTATAACATTAACTGGCAACCAGTCTACCGCAGAAAGCAATGTCAACCTAATTCTTTTCTCTTTCGAAACGTTATCAACTAAAGCGGGTATCACGTATGGCACTTAACTGACTGACTGAGCATAATAGTTGGAAACAGTTTAAGCTTCTACTGAGCATATAGTGAGAGATCGGTTTTTTATTGTTATGAAGTAATAAACTGATCCCCCACTAATTATATTTAATATAATAATGTAATATAATCTATCTCTTCCCCCTATAGCTATGAGTCAAATAATAGGAAAGATTAGGTCCTATAGCCTTGGCTGCCAACTAGTCTACCGCAGAAAAAACAATGGCAACCCCCTACCCTGTCAGTCATGCCTCTTTCGAAACGTGATCGCTCAAAGCGTATATCACGTATGGTACTTAATTGACTCCAATCTGCTAAATAATGGATTAGGTTAAAAATTCCAACAAGTATCACCTGATGAAGACCGGAGAGTACAATTGGCGTGGAACAAAAGAAGTAGTCTAAAATATGCTTTTGAAGTGCCAGCAATTGCAGCTCGTAAAAACCTACTTAATATAGAAATCATACTAGCAACGCGTAACTTGTTGAAACTGTGGTCATATACTGGCCAGAAGCCAGAGGAGAGTCTATAGAGTTAACATATTCTGCTTTTAGCTCTGCATAATTCAGTCATTGATAGATTATATCTTTATCTACTATCTTTTGCGCAGAAAGCAATGGCAACCTACTGCGGGATAATCTTCTACCCAGTCCGTCATGTCTCGAAAGAGACATGATCGCCCAAGCGTGTTTCACGTATGTCACTTAACTAACTGACTATGTTTAGCGTTGTATCTGAGTGGATATTGGTTATGTTAATAATTTTGTATTCAGGTATTTTCAGGTATTTTTTAAGGTCTTTTTTTCTTAGAATCCTTTTTTAGGATTTTAGATGCATTTGTTGGTTGAATATCTTTATTTTTCTTCTTCACATTGATATGAAGATTGTTTTCTTTATAAATTGAGTACTAGTATAAGTTGTCACATCTAGTTAAATGTGATCTCTGAATATTTTTTAACCAATAGTTTTTGGATAGCAAAATTTTAAAAATATTCAGGTAAAAGTTGGCGTCTCAGGAAACTAATCTAATAATCTCTATAAAATTTTCCCCATCATCAGATCTTTGGCAGGTCTACCCCTCCTGAACATTTCAATATTCGATATTGTTTACTAGCATGACACAAAAAATATTCAGAAAATCAATATATGTATACTTTTTTAAATGTAAGAGACCATTTATCTTAGCTTGTAAGATAACACTTTATAAAAATAACTGAAGCGAATTCGTTGTGAAGATCCTCACTGTAGCTCAGACTTCAGAAAGGACACACCTCGGTACAAATTTCACTAGAGAAGAAGCAACAACTAACGTTAAGTAGCGTTGCTTGCAAATTTATATAGATATCTAAATACATTTTTACCTTTTGATGTACACTACCGGCCATGTTATTATTACTTAGCAAAATTTTACAAGGCAGCCAGGAAGCCTTTGCTTCGGCCAGCCAATATGAAGAAGAGACTAGCATGGGGAAGAGAGCACAAAAAACTGGACACCAGAACAGTTCATTTGATGCACATGTTATTGTGCATTATTAAGAAAAGAACCATTCTTTTTTCATTTAGAATTTTCCACTTAGCAATAAATACTAAAAATAGTATGAAACACATAATTTTTTTCTAAACTGGAGTGGCCTAATAATTATGGCCGGTAGTGTAGTTCCTAAATATAGCTTTAAAAATATTACGTGTATCTCCTAGTGGTAATACCAACACTTCGATGGATACAGTTCAATACTTTCCTGATTTTTGGTTTTCAAAAACCAAAAGAGTTCTTAGTTATTTAAAATTACACAAATATCAAAAAATGTATTTATTAAATTAATTATTTATTATTTATTAATTAATTATTAAATTAATTATTACAAAACCAAAATGAGTTTAAGCATATTTCTTTGACTTTTGGTCTCCTAATTATAATAATAACACTTGGACACGGTTCAATATTTTTGGTCTCCTAAAAGCAAATTTAAATTGTTAAACAAAACAATTATTTAAGAAATTAAGTTAATTAGTATTAATTATCAAATGAAAAAAGAAATTAAATTATTACAAAATGCAAAATAGTTCTAATTCTTCGACGGTCGATCGCCTAGTTATAATACCATTTCATTGGCTATGGTTCAGTATTTTCCTGATTTTCTTTTTGTCTCAGAAAAGCAAAATAAGCTGTAAACACGGCAAATAGGTCAGTTAGGCATATAATTTATTCGTTCATGTATAGATATCATTTGACCAGTACAAATAACAAATAAGATATTAGGAACACAGACGCAACACTAGAAGGAGATTTATTTGGCATTTGCCATTTAAACTGTTGGACGTCGATACTAACACAATAAAGAATGATTTATGGCATAAATTATCCGTCATTACAAGAGTAATACCGTTCGAGGTAAACAAAGTACTTTTCCAAAATTGAGACGCTTATTGTCCTCTCCTCAAAGCCCTTCTGTTTTGCCTCTGATAAGAGGTTTTCTTTGATACGATTAACGAGCTGAGGGTTTTGCTTTATTTTTTCTCGCGTTGAATTGCGCTTTACTAAAATCATAACATCATTTTTTTTATTTTTCTCTTACTGTCTGGGTATTAGTAAAAAGTAATGGACTTTCTTACGAATGCAAGCACTCTTTGTACGTTCATCTTCAAAAACATATTTATTTGAGAATTGTTCACTTTGCAAACACCAAAACTATTAACAGCAAATATTGAGAGTTTCAAATATAATATCAATGCAATAAAAAAACTGACTCTGCCTCCATTCAAAATCGGTGATTATTAAATAGGCATTATTCTTTGTGCAACTATGGCAGTCGAAAATACTTTTTGAAAGCCTTGCTTTGAAACCGTGACAATACTCAAATGTTTTTGATTTGCTTCTGACTTGAGGTCTAATTATTACTACTAAACATTCTTAGACACTTGCTGGCAAATAATATAGATATCGGGGCCGTTATTAAAGAAAGACAGACAAACAGCAAATGACAGTAAATCTTCAATGGCAGCAAAAGCCGAAGCACTAACCGGCTAATCAGCAATGACAGCGCATCAGCAGTCAAGGGTTAAGTTTTTTGCTTTTTTTTTACTTTTGTTTGATTGCATATTAACCTCTGTTGGTTATTTAATACCAAAATGGAGGGTTTTTAAAGTGTTTTATTTAATGTTCGGATATAGTGAGAAAGTTGATTTAGCCAGAATTTGATGTAAAAAATCTTTTTTTAATTTTTTAATTTTTATATTTTAGAAAACTGAAAATTGCATCAGCAGTCAAGGGTTAAGTTTGTGATGGACTTTATCAAGGCAAAAAGACGAAATGAGCTTTATTCTAAAGTACGTATCTATAAACAAACAGGGTTGGCAACGATAAAAACGCTCATCTCGTGATGTAATTTCTGTGTAACGCAGTATGTTCCTTCCTAAAAACTAGAGATTTCATTCACTCAAATTGTAATTTCTGTTTAACGCCAGTTTTCGAGGTTCGATGAAGGCTTGTTCTTATTAGGACTCCATGCTTCATTTTGCTGCATCAGTCGTTAATATTCAAAGCAGTATGTTCCTTCCTAAAAACTAGAGATTTCATTCACTCAAATTGTAATTTCTGTTTAACGCCAGTTTTCGAGGTTCGATGAAGGCTTGTTCTTATTAGGACTCCATGCTTAATTTTGCTGCATCAGTCGTTAATATTCAAAGCAGTATGTTCCTTCCTAAAAACTACAGATTTCATTCACTCAAATTGTAATTTCTGTTTAACGCCAGTTTACGAGGTTCGATGAAGGCTTGTTCTTAGGACTCCATGCTTAATTTTGCTGCATCAGTCGTTAATATTCAAAGCAGTATGTTCCTTCCTAAAAACTAGAGATTTCATTCACTCAAATTGTAATTTCTGTTTAACGCCAGTTTTCGAGGTTCGATGAAGGATTGTTCTTATTAGGACTCCATGCTTCATTTTGCTGCATCAGTCGTTAATATTCAAAGCAGTATGTTTCTAAAAACTAGAGATTTCATTCACTCAAATTGTAATTTCTGTTTAACGCCAGTTTACGAGGTTCGATGAAGGCTTGTTCTTATTAGGACTCCATGCTTAAATTTTGCTGCATCAGTCGTTAATATTCAAAGCATTATGTTCCTTCCTAAAAACTACAGATTTCATTCACTCAAATTGTAATTTCTGTTTTAACGCCAGTTTTACGAGGTTCGATGAAGGCTTGTTCTTAGGACTCCATGCTTAATTTTGCTGCATCAGTCGTTAATATTCAAAGCAGTATGTTCCTTCCTAAAAACTACAGATTTCATTCACTCAAATTGTAATTTCTGTTTAACGCCAGTTTACAGTTTCGATGAAGGCTTGTTCTTATTAGGACTCCATGCTTAATTTTGCTGCATCAGTCGTTAATATTCAAAGCAGTATGTTCCTTCCTAAAAACTACAGATTTCATTCACTCAAATTGTAATTTCTGTTTAACGCCAGTTTACGAGGTTCGATGAAGGCTTGTTCTTATTAGGACTCCATGCTTAATTTTGCTGCATCTGTCGTTAATATTCAAAGCAGTATGTTCCTTCCTAAAAACTACGATTTCATTCACTCAAATTGTAATTTCTGTTTAACGCCAGTTTTTCGAGGTTCGATGAAGGCTTGTTCTTATTAGGACTCCGTAATACTTCCAATTTTGCTGCATCAGTCGTTAATATTCAAAGCAGTATGTTCCTTCTAAAAACTACAGATTTCATTCACTCAAATTGTAATTTCTGTTTAACGCCAGTTTACAGAAGTTCGATGAAGGCTTGTTCTTATTAGGACTCCATGCTTAATTTTGCTGCATCTGTCGTTAATATTCAAAGCAGTATGTTCCTTCCTAAAAACTACAGATTTCATTCACTCAAATTGTAATTTCTGTTTAACGCCAGTTTCGAGGTTCGATGAAGGCTTGTTCTTATTAGGACTCCATGCTTAATTTTGCTGCATCAGTCGTTAATATTCAAAGCAGTATGTTCCTTCTAAAAACTACAGATTTCATTCACTCAAATTGTAATTTCTGTTTAACGCCAGTTTACGAGGTTCGATGAAGGCTTGTTCTTATTAGGACTCATGCTTAATTTACCGCCCATCTGTCGTTAATATTCAAAGCAGTATGTTCCTTCCTAAAAACTACAGATTTCATTCACTCAAATTGTAATTTCTGTTTAACGCCAGTTTGAGGTTCGATGAAGGCTTGTTCTTATTAGGACTCCATGCTTAATTTTGCTGCATCAGTCGTTAATATTCAAAGCAGTATGTTCCTTCCTAAAAACTACAGATTTCATTCACTCAAATTGTAATTTCTGTTTTAACGCCAGTTTTTCGAGGAGTTCGATGAAGGCTTGTTCTTATTAGGACTCCATGCTTAATTTTTTTACCATCAGTCGTTAATATTCAAAGCAGTATGTTCCTTCCTAGAAAACTACAGATTTCATTCACTCAAATTGTAATTTCTGTATTTTAACGCCAGTTTACGAGGTTCGATGAAGGCTTGTTCTTATTAGGACTCCATGCTTAATTTTGCTGCATCAGTCGTTAATATTCAAAGCAGTATGTTCCTTCCTAAAAACTAGAGATTTCATTCACTCGAATTGTAATTTCTGTTTAACGCCAGTTTTCGAGGTTCGATGAAGGCTTGTTCTTATTAGGACTCCATGCTTAATTTTGCTGCATCTGTCGTTAATATTCAAAGCAGTATGTTCCTTCCTAAAAACTACAGATTTCATTCACTCAAATTGTAATTTCTGTTTAACGCCAGTTTACGAGGTTCGATGAAGGCTTGTTCTTATTAGGACTCCATGCTTAATTTTGCTGCATCAGTCGTTAATATTCAAAGCAGTATGTTCCTTCTAAAAACTACAGATTTCATTCACTCAAATTGTAATTTCTGTTTAACGCCAGTTTGAGGTTCGATGAAGGCTTGTTCTTAGGACTCCATGCTTAATTTGCTGCATCAGTCGTTAATATTCAAAGCAGTATGTTCCTTCCTAAAAACTAGAGATTTCATTCCACTCAAATTGTAATTTCTGTTTAACGCCAGTTTTCGAGTTCGATGAAGGCTTGTTCTTATTAGGACTCCATGCTTAATTTTGCTGCATCTGTCGTTAATATTCAAAGCAGTATGTTCCTTCTAAAACTACAGATTTCATTCACTCAAATTGTAATTTTCTGTTTAACGCCAGTTTACGAGGTTCGATGAAGGCTTGTTCTTATTAGGACTCCATGCTTAATTTTGCTGCATCTGTCGTTAATATTCAAAGCAGTATATTTCCTTCCTAAAAACTACAGATTTCATTCACTCAAATTGTAATTTCTGTTTAACGCCAGTTTGAGGTTCGATGAAGGCTTGTTCTTATTAGGACTCCATGCTTAATTTTGCTGCATCAGTCGTTAATATTCAAAGCAGTATGTTCCTTCTAAAAACTACAGATTTCATTCACTCAAATTGTAATTTCTGTTTAACGCCAGTTTACGAGGTTCGATGAAGGCTTGTTCTTAGGACTCCATGCTTAATTTTGCTGCATCAGTCGTTAATATTCAAAGCAGTATGTTCCTTCCTAAAAACTAGAGATTTCATTCACTCAAATTGTAATTTCTGTTTAACGCCAGTTTTTGAGGTTCGATGAAGGCTTGTTCTTATTAGGACTCCATGCTTCATTTTGCTGCATCAGTCGTTAATATTCAAAGCAGTATGTTCCTTCCTAAAAACTAGAGATTTCATTCACTCAAATTGTAATTTCTGTTTAACGCCAGTTTTCGAGGTTCGATGAAGGCTTGTTCTTATTAGGACTCCATGCTTAATTTTGCTGCATCAGTCGTTAATATTTAAAGCAATTATGTTCCTTCTAAAAACTACAGATTTCATTCACTCAAATTGTAATTTCTGTTTAACGCCAGTTTACGAGGTTCGATGAAGGCTTGTTCTTAGGACTCCATACTTAATTTTGCTGCATCAGTCGTTAATATTCAAAGCAGTATGTTCCTTCCTAAAAACTAGAGATTTCATTCACTCAAATTGTAATTTCTGTTTAACGCCAGTTTTCGAGGTTCGATGAAGGATTGTTCTTATTAGGACTCCATGCTTCATTTTGCTGCATCAGTCGTTAATATTCAAAAAGCAGTATGTTCCTTCCTAAAACTAGAGATTTCATTCACTCAAATTGTAATTTCTGTTTAACGCCAGTTTACGAGTTCGATGAAGGCTTGTTCTTATTAGGACTCCATGCTTAATTTTGTTGCATCAGTCGTTATTATTCAAAGCATTATGTTCCTTCCTAAAAACTACAGATTTCATTCACTCAAATTGTAATTTCTGTTTAACGCCAGTTTACGAGGTTCGATGAAGGCTTGTTCTAGGACTCCCATGCTTAATTTTGCTGCATCAGTCGTTAATATTCAAAGCAGTATGTTCCTTCCTAAAAACTACAGATTTCATTCACTCAAATTGTAATTTCTGTTTAACGCCAGTTTACGAGGTTCGATGAAGGCTTGTTCTTATTAGACTCCATGCTTAATTTTTGCTGCATCAGTCGTTAATATTCAAAGCAGTATGTTCCTTCCTAAAAACTACAGATTTCATTCACTCAAATTGTAATTTCTGTTTAACGCCAGTTTACGAGGTTCGATGAAGGCTTGTTCTTATTAGGGATCATGCTTAATTTTGCTGCATCTGTCGTTAATATTCAAAGCAGTATGTTCCTTCCTAAAAACTACAGATTTCATTCACTCAAATTGTAATTTCTGTTTAACGCCAGTTTTCGAGGTTCGATGAAGGCTTGTTCTTATTAGGACCTATGCTTAATTTTGCTGCATCAGTCGTTAATATTCAAAGCAGTATGTTCCTTCCTAAAAACTACAGATTTCATTCACTCAAATTGTACTCGTTTAACGCCAGTTTACGAGGTTCGATGAAGGCTTGTTCTTATTAGACTCATGCTTAATTTTGCTGCATCTGTCGTTAATATTCAAAAAGCAGTATGTTCCTTCCTAAAAACTACAGATTTCATTCACTCAAATTGTAATTTCTGTTTAACGCCAGTTTTCGAGGTTCGATGAAGGCTTGTTCTTATTAGGACTCCATGCTTAATTTTGCTGCATCAGTCGTTAATATTCAAAGCAGTATGTTCCTTCCTAAAAACTACAGATTTCATTCACTCAAATTGTAATTTCTGTTTAACGCCAGTTTACGAGGTTCGATGAAGGCTTGTTCTTATTAGACTCATGCTTAATTTTGCTGCATCTGTCGTTAATATTCAAAGCAGTATGTTCCTTCCTAAAAACTACAGATTTCATTCACTCAAATTGTAATTTCTGTTTAACGCCAGTTTACGAGGTTCGATGAAGGCTTGTTCTTATTAGACTCCATGCTTAATTTTGCTGCATCAGTCGTTAATATTCAAAGCAGTATGTTCCTTCCTAAAAACTACAGATTTCATTCACTCAAATTGTAATTTCTGTTTAACGCCAGTTTTCGAGGTTCGATGAAGGCTTGTTCTTATTAGGACTCCATGCTTAATTTTGCTGCATCAGTCGTTAATATTCAAAGCAGTATGTTCCTTCCTAAAAACTACAGATTTCATTCACTCAAATTGTACTTTGTTTAACGCCAGTTTACGAGGTTCGATGAAGGCTTGTTCTTATTAGACCTGTGCTTAATTTTGCTGCATCAGCTGTTAATATTCAAAGCAGTATGTTCCTTCCTAAAACTAGAGATTTCATTCACTCAAATTGTAATTTCTGTTTAACGCCAGTTTTCGAGGTTCGATGAAGGCTTGTTCTTATTAGGACTCCATGCTTAATTTTGCTGCATCTGTCGTTAATATTCAAAGCAGTATGTTCCTTCCTAAAAACTACAGATTTCATTCACTCAAATTGTAATTTCTGTTTAACGCCAGTTTACGAGGTTCGATGAAGGCTTGTTCTTATTAGGACTCCATGCTTAATTTTGCTGCATCAGTCGTTAATATTCGTGCTTGCATGTTCCTTCCTAAAACTACAGATTTCATTCACTCAAATTGTAATTTCTGTTTAACGCCAGTTTACGAGGTTCGATGAAGGCTTGTTCTTAGGACTCCATGCTTAATTTTTGCTGCATCAGTCGTTAATATTCAAAGCAGTATGTTCCTTCCTAAAAACTACAGATTTCATTCACTCAAATTGTAATTTCTGTTTAACGCCAGTTTACGAGGTTCGATGAAGGCTTGTTCTTATTAGTACTCCATGCTTAATTTTGCTGCATCAGTCGTTAATATTCAAAGCAGTATGTTCCTTCCTCAAAACTAGAGATTTCATTCACTCAAATTGTAATTTCTGTTTAACGCCAGTTTTCGAGGTTCGATGAAGGCTTGTTCTTATTAGGACTCCATGCTTAATTTTGCTGCATCTGTCGTTAATATTCAAAGCAGTATGTTCCTTCCTAAAAACTACAGATTTCATTCACTCAAATCTTGTACTTGTTTAACGCCAGTTTACGAGGTTCGATGAAGGCTTCGTTCTTATTAGGACTCCATGCTTAATTTTGCTGCATCTGTCGTTAATATTCTCAAAGCAGTATGTTCCTTCCTAAAAACTACAGATTTCATTCACTCAAATTGTAATTTCTGTTTAACGCCAGTTTACGAGGTTCGATGAAGGCTTGTTCATTAGACTCCATGCTTAATTTTGCTGCATCAGCGTCGTTAATATTCAAAGCAGTATGTTCCTTCCTAAAAACTACAGATTTCATTCACTCAAATTGTAATTTCTGTTTAACGCCAGTTTACGAGGTTCGATGAAGGTTTGTTCTTAGGACTCCATGCTTAATTTTGCTGCATCAGTCGTTAATATTCAAAGCAGTATGTTCCTTCCTAAAACTAGAGATTTCATTCACTCAAATTGTAATTTCTGTTTAACGCCAGTTTTCGAGGTTCGATGAAGGCTTGTTCTTATTAGGACTCCATGCTTAATTTTGCTGCATCAGTCGTTAATATTCAAAGCAGTATGTTCCTTCCTAAAAACTACAGATTTCATTCACTCAAATTGTAATTTCTGTTTAACGCCAGTTTACGAGGTTCGATGAAGGCTTGTTCTTATTAGGACTCCATGCTTAATTTTGTTGCATCAGTCGTTAATATTCAAAGCAGTATGTTCCTTCCTAAAAACTACAGATTTCATTCACTCAAATTGTAATTTCTGTTTAACGCCAGTTTACGAGGTTCGATGAAGGCTTGTTCTTATTAGGACTCCATGCTTAATTTTGCTGCATCAAAGTCGTTAATATTCAAAGCAGTATGTTCCTTCCTAAAAACTACAGATTTCATTCACTCAAATTGTAATTTCTGTTTAACGCCAGTTTACGAGGTTCGATGAAGGCTTGTTCTTATTAGGACTCCATGCTTAATTTTGCTGCATCTGTCGTTAATATTCAAAGCAGTATGTCTTCCTAAAAACTAGAGATTTCTTTCACTCAAATTGTAATTTCTGTTTAACGCCAGTTTACGAGGTTCGATGAAGGCTTGTTCTTATTAGGACTCCATGCTTAATTTTGCTGCATCTGTCGTTAATATTCAAAGCAGTATGTTCCTTCCTAAAAACTACAGATTTCATTCACTCAAATTGTAATTTCTGTTTAACGCCAGTTTACGAGGTTCGATGAAGGCTTGTTCTTATTAGGACTCCATGCTTAATTTTGCTGCATCAGTCGTTAATATTCAAAGCAGTATGTTCCTTCCTAAAAACCAGAGATTTCATTCACTCAAATTGTAATTTCTGTTTAACGCCAGTTTTCGAGGTTCGATGAAGGCTTGTTCTTATTAGACTCCATGCTAATTTTGCTGCATCTGTCGTTAATATTCAAAGCAGTATGTTCCTTCCTAAAAACTACAGATTTCATTCACTCAAATTGTAATTTCTGTTTAACGCCAGTTTACGAGGTTCGATGAAGGCTTGTTCTTATTAGGATCTATGCTTAATTTTGCTGCATCTGTCGTTAATATTCAAAGCAGTATGTTCCTTCCTAAAAACTACAGATTTCATTCACTCAAATTGTAATTTCTGTTTAACGCCAGTTTACGAGGTTCGATGAAGGCTTGTTCTTATTAGACTCATGCTTAATTTTGCTGCATCAGTCGTTAATATTCAAAGCAGTATGTTCCTTCCTAAAAAACTACAGATTTCATTCACTCAAATTGTAATTTCTGTTTAACGCCAGTTTACGAGGTTCGATGAAGGCTTGTTCTTATTAGGACTCCATGCTTCATTTTGTTGCATCAGTCGTTAATATTCAAAGCAGTATGTTCCTTCCTAAAACTAGAGATTTCATTCACTCAAATTGTAATTTCTGTTTAACGCCAGTTTTCGAGGTTCGATGAAGGCTTGTTCTTATTAGACTCATGCTTAATTTTGTTGCATCAGTCGTTAATTATTCAAAGCAGTATGTTCCTTCCTAAAAACTACAGATTTCATTCACTCAAATTGTAATTTCTGTTTAACGCCAGTTTTCGAGGTTCGATGAAGGCTTGTTCTTATTAGACTCCATGCTTAATTTTGCTGCATCAGTCGTTAATATTCAAAGCAGTATGTTCCTTCCTAAAACTACAGATTTCATTCACTCAAATTGTAATTTCTGTTTAACGCCGCTCTCGAGGTTCGATGAAGGCTTGTTCTTATTAGACTCCATGCTTAATTTTGCTGCATCAGTCGTTAATATTCAAAGCAGTATGTTCCTTCCTAAAAACTACAGATTTCCATTCACTCAAATTGTAATTTCTGTTTAACGCCAGTTTTCGAGGTTCGATGAAGGCTTGTTCTTATTAGACCCATGCTTAATTTTGCTGCATCAGTCGTTAATATTCAAAGCAGTATGTTCCTTCCTAAAACTACAGATTTCATTCACTCAAATTGTAATTTCTGTTTAACGCCAGTTTTCGAGGTTCGATGAAGGCTTGTTCTTATTAGGACTCCATGCTTAATTTGCTGCATCAGTCGTTAATATTCAAAGCAGTATGTTCCTTCCTAAAAACTACAGATTTCATTCACTCAAATTGTAATTTCTGTTTAACGCCAGTTTTCGAGGTTCGATGAAGGCTTGTTCTTATTAGACCTCCATGCTTTTAATTTTGCTGCATCAGTCGTTAATATTCAAAGGTATGTTCCTTCATAAAAACTACAGATTTCATTCACCAAATTGTAATTTCTGTTTAACGCCAGTTTTCGAGGTTCGATGAAGGCTTGTTCTTATTAGGACTCCATGCTTAATTTTGCTGCATCAGTCGTTAACATTAAAGCAGTATGTTCCTTCCTAAAAACTACAGATTTCATTCACTCAAATTGTAATTTCTGTTTAACGCCAGTTTACGAGGTTCGAAGAAGTCTTGTCCTTCTTAGGACTCCATGCTTCATTTTTTGCTGCATCAGTCGTTAATATTCAAAGCAGTATGTTCCTTCCTAAAAACTACAGATTTCATTCACTCAAATTGTAATTTCTGTTTAACGCCAGTTTTCGAGGTTCGATGAAGGCTTGTTCTTATTATTAGACCCATGCTTCATTTTGCTGCATCAGTCGTTAATATTCAAAGCAGTATATTCCTTCCTAAAAACTACAGATTTCATTCACTCAAATTGTAATTTCGTTTAACGCCAGTTTACGAGGTTCGATGAAGGATTGTTCTTATTAGGACTCCATGCTTAATTTTGCTGCATCAGTCGTTAATATTCAAAGCAGTATGTTCCTTCTAAAAACTACAGATTTCATTCCTCAATTGTAATTTCTGTTTAACGCCAGTTTTCGAGGTTCGATGAAGGCTTGTTCTTATTAGGACTCATGCTTAATTTTGCTGCATCAGTCGTTAATATTCAAAGCAGTATGTTCCTTCATAAAAACTACAGATTTCATTCACTCAAATTGTAATTTCTGTTTAACGCCAGTTTTCGAGGTTCGATGAAGGCTTGTTCTTATTAGGACTCCATGCTTAATTTTGCTGCATCAGTCGTTAATATTCAAAGCAGTATGTTCCTTCCTAAAAACTACAGATTTCATTCACTCAAATTGTAATTTCTGTTTAACGCCAGTTTTCGAGGTTCGATGAAGGCTTGTTCTTATTAGGACTCCATGCTTAATTTTGCTGCATCAGTCGTTAATATTCAAAGCAGTATGTTCCTTCCTAAAAACTACAGATTTCATTCACTCAAAAATTGTAATTTCTGTTTAACGCCAGTTTTCGAGGTTCGATGAAGGCTTGTTCTTATTAGGACTCCATGCTTAATTTTGCTGCATCAGTCGTTAATATTCAAAGCAGTATGTTCCTTCCTAAAAACTACAGATTTCATTCACTCAAATTGTAATTTCTGTTTAACGCCAGTTTTCGAGGTTCGATGAAGGCTTGTTCTTATTAGGACTCCATGCTTAATTTTGCTGCATCAGTCGTTAATATTCAAAGCAGTATGTTCCTTCCTAAAAACTACAGATTTCATTCACTCAAATTGTAATTTCTGTTTAACGCCAGTTTTCGAGGTTCGATGAAGGCTTGTTCTTATTAGGACTCCATGCTTAATTTTGCTGCATCAGTCGTTAATATTCAAAGCAGTATGTTCCTTCTAAAAACTACAGATTTCATTCACTCAAATTGTAATTTCTGTTTAACGCGCCAGTTTTCGAGGTTCGATGACTGTTCTTATTAGGACTCCATGCTTATTTTTGCTGCATCAGTCGTTAATATTCAAAGCAGTATGTTTCCTTCCTAAAAACTACAGATTTTCATTCACTCAAATTGTAATTTCTGTTTAACGCCAGTTTTCGAGGTTCGATGAAGGCTTGTTCTTATTAGGACTCCATGCTTAATTTTGCTGCATCAGTCGTTAATATTCAAAGCAGTATGTTCCTTCCTAAAAACTACAGATTTCATTCACTCAAATTGTAATTTCTGTTTAACGCCAGGGATTTTGAGGTTCGATGAAGGCTTGTTCTTATTAGGACTCCATGCTTAATTTTGCTGCATCAGTCGTTAATATTCAAAGCAGTATGTTCCTTCCTAAAAACTACAGATTTCATTCCTCAAATTGTAATTTCTGTTTAACGCCAGTTTCGAGGTTCGATAGAAGGCTTGTTCTTATTAGGACTCAAAACTAACTTAATTTTGCTGCATCAGTCGTTAATATTCAAAGCAGTATGTTCCTTCTAAAAACTACAGATTTCATTCACTCAAATTGTAATTTCTGTTTAACGCCAGTTTTCGAGGTTCGATGAAGGCTTGTTCTTATTAGGACTCCATGCTTAAGATTTGCTGCATCAGTCGTTAATATTCAAAGCAGTATATTCCTTCCTAAAAACTACAGATTTCATTCACTCAAATTGTAATTTCTGTTTAACGCCAGTTTTCGAGGTTCGATGAAGGCTGTTCTTATTAGGACTCCATGCTTAATTTTGCTGCATCAGTCGTTAATATTCAAAGCAGTATGTTCCTTCCTAAAAACTACAGATTTCATTCACTCAAATTCATATTTCTGTTTAACGCCAGTTTTCGAGGTTCGATGAAGGCTTGTTCTTATTAAGGACTCCAGCTAAATTTTGCTGCATCAGTCGTTAATATTCAAAGCAGTATGTTCCTTCATAAAAACTACAGATTTCATTCACTCAAATTGTAATTTCTGTTTAACGCCAGTTTTCGAGGTTCGATGAAGGCTTGTTCTTATTAGGACTCCATGCTTAATTTTGCTGCATCAGTCGTTAATATTCAAAGCAGTATGTTCCTTCCCTGAAACTACAGATTTCATTCACTCAAATTGTAATTTCTGTTTAACGCCAGTTTTACGAGGTTCGAAGAAGTCTTGTCCTTCTTAGGACTCCATGCTTCATTTTGCTGCATCAGTCGTTAATATTCAAAGCAGTATGTTCCTTCCTAAAAGCTACAGATTTCATTCACTCAAATTGTAATTTCTGTTTAACGCCAGTTTACGAGGTTCGATGAAGGCTTGTTCTTATTAGGACTCCATGCTTAATTTTGCTGCATCAGTCGTTAATATTCAAAGCAATTATGTTCCTTCCACAAAAACTAGAGATTTCATTCACTCAAATTGTAATTTCTGTTTAACGCCAGTTTGGCTTCGATGAAGGCTTGTTCTTATTAGGACTCCATGCTTAATTTTGCTGCATCAGTCGTTAATATTCAAAGCAGTATGTTCCTTCCTAAAAACTACAGATTTCATTCACTCAAATTGTAATTTCTGTTTTAACGCCAGTTTACGAGGTTCGATGAAGTCTTGTTCTTATTAGGACTCCATGCTTCATTTTGCTGCATCAGTCGTTAATATTCAAAGCAGTATGTTCCTTCCTAAAAACTAGAGATTTCATTCACTCAAATTGTAATTTCTGTTTAACGCCAGTTTCGAGGTTCGATGAAGGCTTGTTCTTATTAGGACTCCATGCTTCATTTTGCTGCATCAGTCGTTAATATTCAAAGCAGTATATTCCTTCTAAAAACTACAGATTTCATTCACTCAAATTGTAATTTCTGTTTAACGCCAGTTTACGAGGTTCGATGAAGGATTGTTCTTATTAGGACTCCATGCTTAATTTTGCTGCATCAGTCGTTAATATTCAAAGCAGTATGTTCCTTCCTAAAAACTACAGATTTCATTCACTCAAATTGTAATTTCTGTTTAACGCCAGTTTACGAGGTTCGAAGAAGTCTTGTCCTTCTTAGGACTCCATGCTTCATTTTGCTGCATCAGTCGTTAATATTCAAAGCAGTATGTTCCTTCCT
>JBBBDQ010001604.1:255000-275000 GCA_037127315.1 Ascarosepion bandense
AACCCTCATCCTCGCTATCCTTACTCATCTGTCACCTTCCTCCTGACATTCCCTATGTCTAACCACTCCTTCTCTTTACCTTCCCCTATGTAGCCCCATGCGCAATAGTGGCAGTGGAATGCCTTGCTTGGGGTGAGATGATTAAAAAAAAAAAACTATTTGAAATTGATTTTTGCTTTGTGCCTCATTAATCTATTGGTGTATATGTGTGTGTATGTATATGTATATGCGTGTGTGTGTGTGTGTGTGTGTTTAAATATTCCCGACGTAATCTCTAGAAAACATTATATTTATAGAAAGAGACAAGAGGAAATCTGTACTTCATCTTACCAAAATAAAATCATTAAGATTACCTTAAAAAATTCTGTCAGATGACGAAACTTGTCGGCTAAAACCAAGTCTTTTTTTTTTTATTCATATTTGAATATAAATATATATATGAGCTTGGAGATGATTGCAAAATCTTGTTGACTAGTTATTAAACTGGGCATTTGCAAATGTCACTTCTCTCTCAATGCTGACCTTTTCACTACATTTGTAGTGTATGCATGAAGCAAAATTTGTTTTATTTATAGAGGAAATAGTTTCACTATTGAAGCATTTACTATTCTAGACAAATTAGGCATAGGCCTTGGGTATGCAAGGCATCTGATCGGGTGGTTTTGAAGAGCGAGTTCATCTCTTAATTGTTGTTGTTTTCAGGTCCACCCTGACACGGGTCATAGCACCTGTTAATGTCCTAGTTATGTGCAAATAGTTAATTGATCCCTGACCTGGATCAAAACACTATGAAAGTATCAAAATAGATTTTTAGTAAAAATATTACCATCAATACATTTGACTCTCGACAAGACATATTCTTTTCATACGAACCAATTCTAAAAATCTTGTCGGCATTAAATAACCCGATGAATTAATATGCCGCAAAACAAAGTAACTCAAAGTAGACATATGAATCAAACGATAATGACAAACTGTTTTTGTTTACATGGAAGATTTCCAAGCAACAACAAACTCGTGCATACAAGACGCTGGAAGATAATGTCGTATCACAGCTCGTGGTTATTTGTCCGTGTTTATAATATATAACGTAATTTGACATCTTTGAAAATGGCTTATGTAAGCCGAAAGCTTAGATCGAATTATTAAAAATTATGTGTGTGTGTGTGTGTGTGTGTGTGTGTGTGTGTGTGTGTGTGTGTGTGTGTGTGTTCGGTTCACACTCATCACAGGTCTTTTGAACAGGAGTAAAGCATTATTTATTTTTTCCTGTTAAGGATTTGGTTACCGGTTCCTTCTAAAGTCACTTCAGCTCAATATTCCGAATACTTGTTCTTTCTTCCGCTAATATAACTCTACACTGTTACCTCCTACATTGAGTGGCTCTTGTATTGGGTCAATATATATATATATAGTCATCCACAGACAGATCTGCCTCGCCGCATCACAGCCCATCAGTACGGTTAGACTCCGATTGCTTTTTCAACCCAGGATTGAAACCTGACCGAATTGGCGATTCTACCTCTGGGCTACGAGCGTTCGGTAGAAGAAGGCAGACTTTTTAGCGCGTATATCATTATACGCGCCCAATAGCCAGAGTGCTCTAATTCATTATTGAATGAGCGATGCGTATATGCCCGAGTAGCTACTGTTTTCAAAGTCTCCCATTCTTCCAGAGTGCTCAATCAGGGTGTGAGAGCGTAAATTCTCTCTCTCTCTCTCTCTCTCTCTCTCCCTATATATATATATATATATATATATATATATATGCGTTGGTAAGTGTCTGTGTGCGAGTGCGTGTAGCGATAGATATATAGTCATAGGGGCAGCAATAAATCCACAAATAATGAAAAAGAAAACTTATTTTATTCAGAAAAAAATTATTTTTCAGCAGAAATATCTTGTTTCAACGTTGAGTATCGGTTATATGGCAAGAATATTTTGCAGTAAAAATTTCAGATCAAATTTTAAATAATGACTCCCTGTCGAGTTTCTCGAACGTCAAAGAGAGACAGAGATAAAGATAGATAGATAGATAGATAGATAGATAGATAGATAGATAGATAGATAGATAGATAGTTTGAAGAATTTCCATACATTTTAGATAGTGAATAATTGCATAATTTTTAGATAGATAGATAGATAGATAGATAGATAGATAGATAGATAGATAGATAGTGAAGAATTTCCATACATTTTAGATAGTGAATAATTGCAATTTTTATAGATAGATAGATAGATAGATAGATAGATAGATAGATAGATAATAAAAAGACTGGGATAGGGATAGATAGATAGATAGATAGATAGATAGATAGATAGATAGATAGATATGAAGAGAATGAGATAGATAGATAGATAGATAGATAGATAGATAGATAGATAGATAGATATAAACAGAATGAGATAGATAGATAGATATAAACAGAATGAGATAGATAGATAGATAGATAGATAGATAGATAGATAGATAGATAGATAATAAAAAGACTGGGATAGATAGAATAAAAAGATGGGATAGATAGATAGATAGATAGATAGATAGATAGATAGATAGATATGAAGAGAATTAAATAGATAGATAGATAGATAGATAGATAGATAGGGCATATTGTACTAGAAGGTTAGGAAACAGCTCGCAAAGGATTTCACTATTTGACGTTACTCTAATCTTGTGTCCAACTCGTCTCAACCTCGTAAATATGTACCATGTAAGCTGAAATCCTCCTCAAATAATGGCTTTGTTCTGTAGGCGACATATTTTGCACTCAGTAAAATCGGACGCAATTAATTCCTTCACTAATTTCTGATGAATAGAACGCTGGCTTGTTCAGTAAATTTGAAAGGGTTTTTGCTCTTTCCGTAAAGGAATCAATCAATTCGACAGAATGGCGGATGAGAGATAAAATTTTAATCGTTTCTTAATAGAATAAAAGAATATTTTTCGATTCGAGGAAGAATATATATTAGAATTTCTGACAATCATTTCTCCCGAAGGCGCAATCTTGATTCAGTTTTTGAAGTCATTTACATTAAAGATGATTCCATCTGCAACACAATAAATAAATCAATGAATAAATAACTAAACTTTAAATCTAATCGATTTTGGAGATTAAATTTAAAAACCCGTTGGTCTTGAGCAGAAGGAAAAAAATAATTTGACAGTTCTTGGTGTATTATGTAATTTGAAAAGCGATAATAACGATAACAGTGCGTTTCTGTTTGTGATTGATTTTGATTTCGTTATTTTTAGTACGAAAATATTGACTCGATTCAAACAAATTTTGTAGTTTTCCTCTTGTCTTCATTACAAGAAGGCGGTGGAAATTGATTGGGCATATGCTCCGGAAAGATCCACAGTCAATCCCAAGAACAGAATTGCACTGGACCCCAGATGGCAAAAGAAAAAGAGGAAGACCAAGAACGTCATGGAGAAGTACGGCTAAGAATAAAATGAAAGCCTTGCAGTACTCTAGGGGTTCATTGACTAGTCTGGCCCAGGATAGGCAGAGGTGGAGAAGCTTTGTTGCTGCCCTACACACCATTGCGTGTAACGGATGATGATGATGATGATGATGATGATGACTTTTGTCTTTTCCGAAAGTTAATTTTATTCGCTAGATGGCCTTTTCCGCTTCAACCTCGCAATGAAATTATATTAGTACTTGTAATGGCAGCAGATGTAAAATGTAAAAATAAAATAATTCGATACGTGATTTGGGCACCTCGGCCTGGTGTTAGCAAGCTTGTCTCGCTAGAACCTGTTGCAACTGAGGAGTGAGTTCAATCACTACTGGGTACCTTATGCCGCATCTAATTGGTTCTTAAAAAATCACCAATAAATATGTGTTTTTGTTAAAAAAACGTATTTGTACACGGCAGAACAATCTTACAAAAGGAGATAAAAATATATTAATGTGATTTTTAGTCCTTCCAACGAGAAAACGAGTTACGTCTTATCGAAATTGTATACGGTGTTTAAAGAGGGGAGGAAGGAGGTTTATACCCTTTCATTGTATGCAATGCCACCTATCGGATATAAAGAGAAGTGTCCTGGTATACATGGGAGAGTAATCATACTATTCTTTTCCCCACATAGATTGGAAAAATGTATTTGTTCAATATGTAGTATTTTTTAATCTGATTCGTCATCTGACATCCCCCACATACACACTGGAAAGTGTGAATTCGCTATCGATAAACGCGCCTAGGCCGAATGTCTTAGTCAGATGAAGCCTTCAATCGCTTCCGTCTTTATTCATTGTATTTCTTTTTGAGCATGAAACAGAAATTTGCAGCCAAAAGATGATGGTTGGCTTTGAAGCTACCAGTTTCATATTTCAACAACAGGTAAAATGTCATGCCGGATGGTAGCTTTACTTGTTTGATTAAATCTTCCAATGAAAGATTTGGTAAATATCATGTGTCACATGACGCGTATCATGACAATTACAAGTCTGTGTCATCGTCAGTTTGATTAATAGCGTTCTGTTATTCATTCTCTCGCAATGAGAATGCTATAATTAATCTTCGTGACGTCGTCTTAGAATAAAAGGTGTAATGATCCGTGTAATCTTTGAATTCAACAATTCTGTGCCACAAAACAACGCCGAAGCTATGTGCCGAAATTGCCATGAATTAAATAACGAATTCTTTCGCATGACGAATCAAGCTCATTATTTTCAAAATATTTACAACGTTTAAAATTCAAAAGAAAATTAAAAAAAAAAAACTATTATATTGAGGCAAGAGTTTGCGCTTTTTAAATCAAGGCCTAAGCATATCAAATTATTATGAGGTTGTTTTATGTTCGTGCATCACAGTTTCAGAAAGAAAAGTAAGATACAGAAGCTGAGAGTCATCATATACAAATAACGGGTATTTTAATAGGAATTTCTTCGGATATGAATCCCACTTTCCGCACTGATAAGTGGAACGCATTTAGGAAACGCGCACACACAGACATGCACATACGTGCACAAGCACACACGCATATGCACACACACACAGTCACACACAGACACACCCGCACACACAGACATGCACGCATACATACACACAAATACACACCACACGCACACACAGACACGTAGATACACGCACACACACAAACACGCAGACACGCGCACACACAGACATGTACACAGATATGCGCACACACAGCGATATGCACACACATGCAAACATGCAGACACACGCAGACACACACACAAACACAGACATCCACACACACACAAACACAGACACATCTCTTTATATATGCATATATAAATCTAAACATATTTATAAATGGAACTTTGTCACTATGTGTGTGTGTGTCCGTTACCTATAGACTCCGAAACGGCTGAACCGATTTTCTTGAAAATTTACACAGTTGTACTATAAACGTCTGCGAGTGTTCTTAGCTAGCTTTTGTGTCGAGGTACCCCAGTTAAATATCAACAATCGATAATCGAAATCGGGTTATAGAAGGAGTGGTCCGATTTTAATCAAATTAGGTACACTCATAGACAAAAACATAAGAAACGATATTCAGAAGTTTCAAGATTGTAGTTCTTACAATAGTGCAGAAAGTCGATGATATATATATATATATATATATATATATATATATATATATAAAAGGCAAGATGTTTGTGTGTGTATCTGTTCATCTGTCTGTATGTCCTTTAAACAAATCCACAATTTTTATCCGATTCTCACTAAACTTCACACAAATATTCTTTAGGCTGAGTCTGAGTTCCAGGACCATGGATTAGTTTTAAAGCTTTTATTACACCCGAGTAACACCGGGCTATACTGCTAGTATATATATATGTGTGTGTACTGAGAAAAGAAAATAAGAACACAAGTAAAACTGACTAAAAATTTTAAATTCAGTCACCTTGTCAGTTTTCTTTAACATATGAAAGAGAGATTGCTGCCCACGTACACAATCTCTGTCTCTGTCTCTCTCTCTCTCTCTCTCACTCTCTCTGTATATTTCAAACGTTATTATTTAGTGGAGACCTGTCTTTGAAATAAACGCTCCACATTTATAGTTTTTTTTAACGATGTGTACATCTACAATGTGCGTTGTGGTGCAGTGGATATCGGCTCGAAATGAGAAACCGAGGAGCCGAGTTCGAATTCCAGTTGAATCCATTGTATTCACTTACGCGCAAATACCCCTGGGAAAGGTATTAATCCGTCTCTTCCTTCCAGTTATGGGTTAAATAGCAGGACAGATTGGGTTCTATAGCCTTGGCTGGCAACCAGTATACCGCAGAAAGCAATGGCAACCTACTGCGAGATAATATTCTGCCCAGTTAGTCATGTCTCTTTCGAGACATGATCGCCCAAGCGCGTATCATGTATGGCACTTAACTGACTGACATCTACAAACCCGGTCTCTGGCATTTTCCTAAGTGTTTGTGTTTGCACTCAGGTAGACGGAATAAGCTGTGTTTAAAAAACAAAAAAAAATGTGTCAGTTTTAAATTCGGACACCCATTAAACATAGAAAAGGTTGAATGAAAAATAAATCTATCAATTGTTTCGAAAATTGTTATATATTTAACACACACACACACACATATATATATATATAGAGAGAGAGAGAGAGAGAAGGAGAAAGAGAGAGACTAGCACCTGCTATGGGCAAATAGTTAATCCACAAACGCTATGAAAATATAAAAATACATTTTTTATAGTGAAATTGTAAGCAATACATTTTTATATAAACGTAAATGCCAACAATACCTATTTAAAGTAAAATAACAATACAATATACAATACATACAATACAATAATAAAATGAAGGAATAGAATTGCGTTCAAAATATATTTAGTTCGAAATACGTAGATTTCGGCGTTAGCTAACCCATAGAAAAATCAACCAATCAGTTAGTTTGCCGGAAATAACGGTCGGAAACAACTTCTCTTAAGCGACCAATACGTTTAGTGGTTAGGTCGTTTGAACGGAACTCAGTTTATAAGTAAGGAGCTGTTTCATGAAATTTCTCTGTGGATTTGATCACAACAAAGACGGAATTTCTTTGATGTTGGGTCCAACTAAACTAAGCCCGGTAAACGTCTATTTACTCTTGTGAGTACATTTCTTATATTTGTAGTCCTCTATTTCTCTGGCCTTGTATCAGACTAAAACGAGTTTATAAACACTTCATAGCCAGTCGTTCATTATCAAAATCAGCCGAGAATTTAATTTAAGTGTCTAATTGAAATTGGAATGTAAATTTAAATGCTTATAAGAACCGATTAAATATCTTGTCTACTTACCACCAGTTACTATCTATGTTAAAAATAATGCACAAACTACCTTTATAAGAATCGAACCTACATATACAGTCTTTATAGCGAGTACGCGTGCTTTCTTTTAATTAATTTAGGGTGTCTAGGTTGGTTCAATATTGCTGATTAGTGAACGGCTCGCAGTTCGTGACTTACGAACATCGAATCAAATTGAGCTGGCGTTTCTCAGCCACTGAACCCAGACAATATGAGAAGCTCAAGTGAACAACCAGTGTCACTGCAGTGAAACGTGCAAGTGACTTTGGCACGCTCAAATAAAACTCAAGAGAGGCTGCCGATGGATTAGCGCCAAATAGTCAACAATAGGCAAAGATTACTTGACCCTTACGTCTTTTATTTACTGCAGTCGACGGAAAAAGTGGAAATCTACTTCCTGTCAGAGAATGAATCTTGATTTAGTGGTTAGGAGCGCAAATTGGCCGCTCACAGCTACAAGATTCATTCTTCAATGCGATGTGAGAAAAAAGAAAAAGGCGTTTAGAAAGTCAAAGGGAAACAGTCGTTCTATTCAGTTGATAATAGTCAGTTCTCTTTGAACTGGAGGGAGAGAGAGAATAGGTTTTAGCCATTTACCAGGCATCTCCGCGGAACAGTGGTTAGCATGATATATTCGTAGACCATTACTACTGTAGAACTATCTAGTCAGACTGTGCGTCCTGAAACTGTAGTCTTGTATTGCATTTGGTGAAGGTTAAATAAAGAACAATCGTACGGATTTATGTCGATCACTCTTTTTTTTCACGCTGTTTGACTCCAAATGCAAACCAAAGCTGACATTAAATGAATCCTACTTCTTCTTAATGTGTCAAGTTTAATAAAAAACAGGGGCGATCATGGTTCTCTACAACTAACTGCCCTTTGTGGTTCTAAGTAATTTTAATCCTTTACAATCCTTCTTGCTCCTGTTCTTCTCGCTCGTTCACACAAACTCGTTAAGTAAATTTCCCGCTGTTTCTCACTGCTACGCATTGTTTAAATCATTTAATCCTAATCAAGGCAATAAAGCCACTAAGACGCAAGCGGTTTTTGAGTGCGAAAGAATATGTGAAATAAAACATTATTAAAAAAAAGAGAACAATTAAAAGAAAGAATTTAAGAAGACAGTAAATAACGATTGACATTGCATTCAAAATTTGAAAATCAAATTTGACTGGTAATGAAGAAGCCGGAAGAGCGTTTCTTAGTTTATGCTCTGTGAGTGTTACATTCTCCAGACATTCTATCCTCATTATTGCTTAGATGCTTAGTTCATTGCATTCTTAGTATTTATTGGTAGAACCACATCTGTTGCTTCCAGTTTTATCTTCACCTGTGTAGAAACTGATTAAGAAATAAACTGAAAAAAAATAGAGAAAAAAAAAAGAAGACAGCTTATTTTGATCCTCTGAAACTGCATTTTTTCCCTTTTGAAGACTTTTATAAGAGGGCTGTTCTTCATTAGACTGTTCACTTTATTTGCATGCTATTTTCCTTATGACATGATATGACTCTCCATTTGCATATCATCTTGTTACTGTCATGCCACAATGTGAGCTAAAGCAAAGAACTACATAAGCAGTCAAATACTCCTGATTATTCACGCTTTAATTTCTGTCTATTATGTGCTGTGTTCCTTCATGATGTGGGCATTCACGGTTCGTATTAGCTATTTCATTAGATTGGCATTTTGCTGACAACCATGAATTCTGTCTGCTTGTACTTAATAGTTAGTCCTTTCTTCACAAAACTTAGAATATTTAGTTTACTCAATTAGAAAAGGAAACTCTTAAACTAAAATATTATGTTAATAATAATAATAAAAATATAAAAACTGTTTATTATTTTATAAAAGTGTACTGACATCAGGATTGTGGTTTCTAGAATGTGTGACCTTCAGATCCCACCAATCATTTGAGCGATAGAGGTCTATGCCAAACAGAACTGAAATACTAACATTTAAAAAATAGAAATCGAACCTAATACCCTATTACTTCAGACGTTTACGGTGTCTCTCTCGACAAATCTTTTGTGAAAGTTTCTCTCAGTTTGGGGTTGATGGAAAATGCCCATAATGCAACATCTCCGGTTAAAAATGAAAGGCCATGCGTAAGAAGAGAAGATATCAACAACAACAACAACAACAACAACAACAACAGCAACAACAACAACAATAATAATAATAATAATAATAATAATAAGACAAACCTCTGCATGGCCAATATCCAGAACGTGCCAATAAATCCAATGTTGATAAAGTTAATACTCATCGATGGCTACGGGCATCTGGATTAAAGTCTGAGACTCATTCTTGCAGCGCAAGACCAAAGTCACTTAACTAGAAACTTTCAGGCAAATACATAATAATGTAGATTCAAAATGCAGGTTCTGTGATAAATACCAAGAAAGAACAGACCATCTAATCTCAGGATGTTCTGTACTTGCCCCAAATGAATATAAAAATCGTCACGATAGAGTGGGGCAATATTTACATTGGACAATGTGCAAACACTATGGAGAATATGTAAACAAACACTGGTATGAACATCACCCAGCACCGGTTACAGAAATAGATGTCACCATTCTATGGGATTACACCATCTACACAGACAGAAAAATTGAAGCAAATAGGCCGGACATTATTGTTAAAAACCAGAAAGAAAAAAACTTGTCTATTAATTGATATGGCTTGTCCAGCGGATTGTAACATAGCAACCAAGGAATTTGGAAAACTGTCAAAATATAAATACCTGCAAATTGAAATAGAAAAAATGTTGAAATTGAAAACAAGAATCGTGCCAGTGATAGTAGGTGCACTTGAAATGATAAAAATGGAACAAAACAACACACTGAAAAAAATCCCTAGAAACCCCAGCTTAAAAGATATCCAAAAACTGTCTTGTTAAGTACAACCAACCCACTAACGAGAACTTTGTCTATGTAACGCTAGGGATGATAGGGGGGATAGAAAAAACATGAAGCGGAGCCATAACAGCACACAACGACCTGCCTTAGGTCTTCTCGCAGACTTGGTAGGTAGTGCATCCATAGCAGAAATCGAAATATGATGAAAAATGACAAAATAATAATAATAATAATAATAATAATAATAATAATAATAATTTTAATAATAATAATAATAATAATAATTTATTAATAATAATAATTTATTAATAATAATTATATTAATAATAATTAATATTTATTAATAATAATTATATTAATAATAATAATTTATTAATAATAATAATAATAATTTTAAAGACTTTAAATATATACAAGATATCGCCCGTCATCATCAATTTCATCAAACAGTGCATGTCTATATGGAAAACAACCCTTTACCTCAATCATATAAATGGAACCGATAAGTCTGATGAAATAAACATCAACAGAGGTATATTTCAAGGTGATTCTTTATCTCCCTTACTATTCTGCATATCATTAATAGCACTAACCAGTCAACTTAATAAGACAGAATGTGGTTATAAAATAGGCCAAAAGAAAATAAGCCATCTATTTTACATGGATGACTTAAAGTTATATGCTAAGAATGATAATGAGCTGGAAGGTCTTCTGCAAACTGTAAAATGCTTCAGCGAAGACATTGGAATGAAATTTAATTTGAATAAATGTGCTAAAGCTACAGTTTTACGTGGATCAATACAAGAAACATCCTCAATTAGCCTAGACCCTGCTGTAACAATAAAAGAATTGAAACCAGAAGAAGCTTATAAATACCTAGGTGTAAATGAGAGCGAAAACATTCACCATAAAAAAATGAAAGAAATAGTGCGTAAAGAGTACTATAGAAGGCTACGAATGATATTAAAAACTGAATTAAATTCACAGAATAGAGTTATGGCCATTAATAGCCTTGCAATCCCAGTTGTCCAATATAGCTTCAACATCTTAAACTGGACTCTAAACGACATCAGGCGAATGGATGCTAAAACAAGAAAGCTTCTTTCTAAGCATAGGATGCATCACCCAAAGGCTGATGTAGACCGTCTATACATACCCCGTAAAGAAGGTGGAAGGGGTCTTATTCAGCTGGAATTGTCATACAAGACAACAACTATTGGCTTACTAACATACATAGAAACAACAAAGGATTGGATGATACAATTAGTAAGGCAACATGAAGAAAGAAAGAAAAAATATTCAATAATAAAAGAAGGCAGTAAATACAAACAAGAATTACAGTTAGTAGATTCTGTAGAAAAGCAAAACAGTAGCCAAGAACCAACTATTGCGGTAAAAAATATGAAAATGAAAGCCAAAGATAAAGCTCTTGAAAAGATGAAACAGCGCTGGCAAGACAAACCTCTGCATGGCCAATATCCAGTACGTGCCAATAAATCCAATGTTGACAAAGTTAATACTCATCGATGGTTACGTGCATCTGGATTAAAGTCTGAAACTGAAGGATTTATACTTGCAGCACAAGACCAAAGTCTTTTCACGAGAAACTTTCAGGCAAATATTATGCATAATAATATGGATCCAAAATGCAGGTTTTGTGATAAACACCAAGAAACAATAGACCACCTAATCTCAGGCTGTTCTGTGCTTGCCCCAAACGAATATAAAAATCGCCACGATAGAGTTGGGCAATATTTACATTGGGCAATGTGCAAACATTATGGAAAAGCTGTAAACAAACACTGGTATGAACATCATCCAGCACCGGTTACAGAAATAGAAGATGTAACCATTCTATGGGATTACACCATCTACACAGACAGAAAAATTGAAGCAAACAGGCCAGACATTATTGTTAAAAACCAGAAGGAGAAAACTTGTCTATTAATTGATATGGCTTGTCCAGCGGATTGTAACATAGCAATCAAGGAATTTGAAAAACTGTCAAAATATAAAGACCTGGAAATTGAAATAGAAAAAATGTGGAAATTGAAAACAAGAGTTGTGCCAGTGATAGTAGGTGCACTTGGAATGATAAAAAATGGAACAAAACAACACATTGAAAGAATCCCTGGAAACCCCAGCTTAAGAGATATACAAAAAATTGTATTATTAAGTACAGCCCACACACTAAGGAAAACGTTATCTATGTAATGCTGGGGATGATAGGGAGGATAGAAAAACATGAAATGGAGTCATAACAACACGCCACTACCTGCCTTAGGTCTCCCCGCAGACTTGGTTGGTAGTGAGACCAAAGCAGAAATCGAAATATGATGAAAAATGACATAATAATAATAATTTTGTACATTATTGAGGTTGCTTGTTGAGAAAGGACAGAACAGTGCAAATGATACAGGCATGAAGTCCAAAAGCAATAGAACATAAAATTGCCAAAAGGTAGACATTTTGCTTATTATAATCGGGGAATAAGGAAGAGTGTCTGAGAATGTTGCCCATTATTTGAAAGCATTGTATTTACCAATAGGTTTTTATGTGTAGCAGAAAACCTGTTTGCTTGGCACAGCAGGAACAATCAGAAAAGTAGAGAATGCAAAAGGCCGGGGGGGATGTAGCTTGTTATTCACTAAGCTCAAAATCAGCTAATGACATCCAATAAACTGGGCCAATAAATAAATATAAAGATAGCTATGAAAATAAATAAATAAATAAATAAATAAATAAAGGAATAGAATAAATAAATAAATAATAAGAAAAAACTAACCAAAAATAATCAATTGTGCAGGCGTAAAAATTGTATTTATCGACAATAAACCGTTCTGTATTTTCCTTATTTACCAGTGAATTTCTCGACAAGAAATCTTTTAAAATTCACTCAAATAAATATATTCACTTGTGTCGCTTTGAATAGAACTTTGTGTCCAGTCTATTTTACTTTCTTGTTCAGTTTGATACAACATTTGAGGAACTTGATCAACATTTCAAAATAATTGCCTGCATCACGTTTTGTTGAATTCCTCTTGTGCTTATATATCCCATAATCTCGTATTTATATATACCATAACATCGTGTTTATATATCTCATAATCTCGTGCTTATATATACCATAATCTCGTGTTTATATATCCCATAATTTCGTGTTTATATATCTCATAATCTCGTGTTTATATATCCCATAATATCGTGTTTATATATGCCAGAATCTTGTATTTATATATACCATAATCTCGTGTTTATATATCCCATAATCACGTGTTTATATATACCATAATAATGTTTAGAAAATAATGACTATATCGTATGCCCTACCCCATGGCTTACATGTAGTTTTAAATTCAGAAATTTTTTCTTCTAGACTGATTGCTAAGTGCAATTAGAGAGCTCATTTTGATCTGCTATCTAACCCTTTAACCCTCAGCTGAGGGAGAGAAGAGATGGATATATATATTATGTAAGGATATTTGTGCAAAAGGGAATGCAATGAGTTTAGAAAAAATATATACGTGCGTCCTGTTGGGTAGATGAGATTTTCATATTTTCAAGAACAGCAAGGATTGATTTTTGAGACAAGATAAAATCTAGAAATTAAATTGCGCATTTTTAAGATAGGAACCACATATTTGACGCAATACAATCTTTGTAATCCTTAGCTCTCTTGTGCCACAGAAAAAAGGGTTAGAAAGTACCTCCTCTGTCTCTTTATGTCTATCTCATTATGTCAAATCTCTCTCTCTCTCTCTCTCTCTATATATATATATATATATATATATTTATATATATATATATAATATATATATATATATTTACGATGTAATATAACTTGTCAGCAGATTCAAGATTACAGTATTCTCATGTGGTTTCCCATCTAGGTAGTGAGCAGGCTCCATGTTGCTTAACTTCTCTAATCATACAAAAAATAGTTTTTGAACGTGATGTGACCATAATTGATACAATTCACGCATCCAAACTTTCAGCACCTGATATAACCAAGCAGTTACCCATGTAGATGATGACCAGAATTGACGTTGCTTACCTTCTGTGATCGTACGAGAATCGGCATTTTCACGTGATATGACCATAAGCTCTTTACACCTTCCACACATCCAAGCTTACAACACTTGGTATTTCCAAGAAGACACTCCTTTATACAACGACCACTCTAGACATTGCTTAACTTCGGTGATCGTACGAAAGCCAGTGTTTCAACATGATGTAGCTGTAAGCCTTAAGTAATGGAATATAAATTTTTGAATTCATGAAGATGAAGAAATTTAGTCACAAATGAATCTTCGTTACGCAGTTCGAAGGAATTAGAACTAAAACTTATGTTATAAGCATTTGTGAGAACGTTATCGCTTTCTCTTAGATGTTTTCTGTTACTCATTAAAACCAAACAGCCTCTCTGATTGTAAGCAATCATTGTCAAATGAAGAACTAAATAGAAAGAAGTAACAATACGAAACAGAGATGTTCCACGTATAACTATTAAAGTATCTTGCCCGTAAGACGCGCTCGTTGAATATTTCGCGTGTGTTCGGAAGTCTCTTCGAAAAGGACGTATACATTACTTTAATGCTCGACAAAGAATTCGATTTTGAATACTGTGACGTAAAACCCCCTAAAACAAAGAAAAACACAACCCCCCCACACAAACCTGAAGAAATCTGTTCTAAAATTAATAAAAAATATACTTCAATATTTGTCTATATTTCTGAGATGGGGTATTGCAATTATTTACATTGTTAGGACTCTTGCCATCCTTTTTATTGCCATATTCACAACGTTTCAGCCGTTGTACGCTCAGACCTTCTTCAGGTAATTAGAATTTCGAACTGGACCCTTTATTTCGAAGTAGCATGATTCATGAAACGAGAGCAATCTATCCCAGTGTTTGAAATAAAGGGTTCAGTTTAAAATTCCAATCTTCTGAAGAAGGTCGGAGCTTACAACAGCTGAAACATCGTGAATATGGCAATAAAGATGAGGACAACATTCTAAACAACGTGAATAATGAAAAATAAAAATATTTCAGTATTTACATTATTTACATACAAACTATTGTTATGTTTGTTGTTGTTTTTACAACATTTCGGTCGTTGTGCTCTCATCAGGTAAATGTTGAAACAAGTAACCTAAAGGGAATTTTAAACTGAACCCTTTATTCAATCTATAGGGGTAGTTATTCTTCATGAGGACAATAATTTTTATGTAAATAATGATACTTTCTTATACAAGAAATTTTCACAGAAAAAAACATTTTATCACTGAACTAGCAGTATAGCTCTACGTTGCTTGGGTGTAATGAAAGCTTTAAAACTAATCCATAGTTCTGGAGCTCAGACTCTTTGGACGTTGGCACGAAAGACTAAAAAAGCAATAGTTGTCTCCAGTTAAAGCGAAACCGTAGATTGAAAGAAAAATGAATGGATGTAAGTCAAATTCTGATTTCCTGGTATCGATATCAAATAAGTTTTTTTCGTCGTAAACTGAATTTTGAAGGCCAAATAAGTCCTCTGAGTAAATGGTATCATGGCTGAGACTAAGAACTATAATTATACATACTTAGAGCCAAACCCGAAGCCAAAACTAAAATAAAATGGCTAAAAAAATAGAGACATACAGGCAGATAAACAGACACACACACAAACATCTTGCTTTATATATATATATATATATATATATATATATATATATATATATATATATATATACTAGCAGTATAGCCAGGCTTTGCTCGGGTGTAAAGAAAACTTTAAAACTAACCCATGGTCCTGGAGCTCAGACTCAGCCTAAAAGATATTTGTGTGAAGTTTGGTGAGAATCGGATAAAAATTGTGGATTTGTATAAAGGACATACAGACAGATAAACAGACACACACACAAACATATTGCCTTATATATAATATATATATATATATTATCGATTTTCTGCACTATTCTGAGAACCGCAACCTTGAAACTTCTGAATATCGTTTCTTATGTCTTTGTCTATGAGTGTATCTAATTTGATTAAAATCAGACCACTCCTTCTATAATCCGACATTTTCGAGTATCGATTTTTGATATTTATCGGCGGTGCCTCGATACAAAACCTAGCTAAGAACACTCACGGACGCTTATAGTACATCTGTGTAAATTTTCAAGAAAATCGGTTCAGCCGTTTCGGAGTTTATAAGTAACGGACAGACACACACACATACACACAGACAAAGTTCCATTTATAAATCCGTTTAGATTTGAGTAAATGAAATCTTTTCCAAGCAACAGGTTAGAGAACAGGGAAGACTGACTATTTTCGCACAGTTGGCAACCAGTTCTGAAGGAAGTAAAAGTTGAATTTAAAAAACATATATAGCCCTGGTGAAGCATCTTTTATGCAATCAATGAAAGAATCATGACAATTACTGGGATCCCAATTGCTGTCGATACGATGGCTAAAAGGCTTAAAATATGTCACTAGCATTCAGAGAAATAGAATATATATATTCATGCACATACCAGCCTCTTTAGCTGTATCACAGCTTATCAGTGGGACCAGACGTTCACTTACTTCCAACCGGGATCAAAACTCTACCGATTTGATATTAGTCTGAGTGCCTACCCGAAAGCTATTTGATTGAGAGAGTTTGAGTTTGAGTTTTGTTTAATGGCATATCAACACCACTGTGGGTTATTTAATACCAAAATTGTAGGGCTTTAAGTTTTTTTTTTAATGGTTATAATGAGAAAGTTTGTTTCGTCAGATTTTAATGGAAATTATTTGTTTTTATTCATTTTATTTTAGAAAACTGAAAATGTCCTCTAGTTTTGTATTAAAACATCATTGGCTAAGAATAATTTTTTCCATCAAAAATATGTTATAGTAATAATTTTTTCTTCAAAAATGTATGGTTGGTAATATTTTTCTTTTAAAAATGTATATTTTTCTATAAAAGTCTATTTATATATATATATTTCTATAAAAGTGTATGTTTATACTTTCATAGTGTTTTGATAACAGTTTGGGGGGTGTAACTATTTGCCCATAGCTGGGACCCTAACAGGTGCTACCACTCCGAGTAAGGGTGAACCTGAGAACAACTGCAATTAAGAAGTTGTTCCATGCTTCTCACAGCCTCCTAATAAGAGGCCTTGCTGCCGGATGCAGTTTACCGTCATGTCCAGGACCATGGCTGAGAGAGGAGGGGATTTTAACATGTTATATATACCCGGTGTATACACATGAGAGTCAAGAGAACTCAATTCATGTCGGAAGAGTAACGCGTAAATCGCAGAAGTGGTAAATGTTTTAAAAATGTTCCCCTCTATAGAGCTCAATCGTAATAAGAGCATAATAAATTAATCACTCACATACTCACATACAGGCCTGTTTCGCTGTATCACAGCTCCTCAGTGTGGCTAGACATCCACTTGCTTCCAGCTGGGATCGAAACTCGCTAATCAGATCAAATTAAAAATTTTGTGACGCTAAACAATCTTTTCAAGTACTTCGTAGCCGCCCCTGGCTTTATGTACGTTACTTTCATCTGTGAAGTTCGGCAGGCGCACGAGGAAGAAAAGGTTGAAGCAATCAAAACGACGATCAAAAGAGATCTGCACGCGAAGAATTTAGGAGAAACGCCGTGGTTCCACGGCTAGAAATGGTAAATATCATCCAAGTCAGAATCGGTTCTAAAGAATAATGGTCACGCAAGAAATTAGATGGGAAATTCAACGGATGATGCACTAAATGCTGTTGTGAAGCTTTGGTCAATTTCCAGGTTTGCAAATCCTTTGGGCACATTTAGTCATTTGCTAACACTGTTGCCTTGTCAGGGAGAGATAGATAGATAGATAGAGAGAGAGAGAGAGAGAGAGAGAGAGAGAGAGAGAGAATTAATAAAGCAGGCATGCAGATTTCACTTGGTGGATTGGCGGAATACAATCTTACTGATTCCATTGATATCCTTATGGACTTAAGAAACACAGAGAGATAAGATGATTGAGAGAGAGGGTGGAAATAAATAAATAAATAAAATTTTGTATCACAAAGAGAGAGAGAGAGAGAGAGAGAGAGAGAGAGTAATTGAGAACGAGAGAAGAAGAGAGTAAAAAGAGTGGGTAAATGAGAAAAATTAGGAAAGCCAGTTAGAAAGAGACAAAGAAGACACAATGAAGAATGAGAGAAAAAAGAAAATTGAAAAGTGCGTGAGAGAGTCAGAGAGGCAGACAGTTAGATAGATAGATATACAGAGAGAGAGAGGGAGAGAGAGAGAGAGAGAGAGACGGTTACTACTGAGTGACATTAAGAAGAACAAGAAAAAGGAAGTGTAAGAAAAGAGAGAGAGAGAGAGAGATGAAGAAGGCGAAATTAAGAAAAACAAGAATAAGGAAGTGTAAGAAGAAACAGAGAGAGAGAGAGAAAGAGAGAGAGAAAACAATTTCAAATTAGTAAAATCGAAATTGTGATCGATAATAAATACAGGCAGTTAAGTACTGCAGATGGAGTTGCTTATTAGAAAAGAAAAGAAATATTGATCCGAGATTAGACAGATCGATACATTAATACACCAAAAGATATTGATATCTATATTCAATAGATTCAGAATTTCACTAGACGAACAGATTGATAGTTGCTTGTGTCGTTTGATGCGTTGTTCCAAGAGGATAGATTGGCCGCAAGTCCGAGCTGACAGCGTGTGTATTTCAATCGAGGCAAGAGAATGAAAGGTGAAAGGCATTCTGTCCCGTCAACACGCTTGGGGCGACTGCTGCAGAGTCTTCAGAAAGCATATATCTCCTGGTTTGTACATCGACTTCTGTCAGATCGTGACGTCGACAAGTCTATGTATGTATGTATGTATGTATGTATGTATGTATCTATCTATCTATCTATCTATCTATCTATCTTAGTATTTTCATATCTATCTATCTATCTATCTATCTATCTATCTATCTATCTATCTATCTATCTATCTATCTATTTATCTATCTATCTATCTTAGTATTTTCATATCTATCTATCTATCTATCTATCTATCTATCTATCTTAGTATTTTCATATCTATCTATCTATCTATCTATCTATCTATCTATCTATCTATCTATCTATCTATCTATCTATCCCAGTCTGTTTCTTTATTTCTATCTATCTATCTATCTATCTATCTATCTATCTATCTATCCCAGTCTGTTTCTTTCTATCTATCTATCTATCTATCTATCTATCTATCTATCTATCTATCTATCTATCTATCTTAGTATTTTCATATCTATCTATCTATCTATCTATCTATCTATCTATCTATCTATCTATCTATCTATCTTAGTATATCTATCTATCTATCTATCTATCTATCTATCTATCTATCTATCTATCTATCTATAATAATAATAATAATAATAATAATAATAATAATAATAATAATAATATAAGTGGTTAATACTAATGGCCGAAGGCAGATTTTAGCGTGTTATATACATAATGTGAACATACGCCAGAGTGTTGAAATTAATTACTGAATTAAATTAATAAACATGCATATCGTGTGTGTTTAAACCGTAAGATAATATGTACACTACCGGCCATAATTATTAGGCAACCCCAGTATCTTAAAACAAATGATGTATTTCATAATATTTTTAGCATTTATTGTGAATAATAGTAAATGAAAAAGGAATGGTTCGTTTGTTAATACTGCACAATAACATGTGCATCAAATGAATTTATAAACATTTAATAGTTACCAACATTGCAGTTTCATCAATGAGAGAATGAAGAAAATTTTATGTGATTCGGATGAATTAATCTTTGCTTCCTTTTATTGTAAAATTGTGCAAAGTCATAA
>JBBBDQ010001604.1:277500-302500 GCA_037127315.1 Ascarosepion bandense
CAGACACACACACAAACATCTTGCCTTATATATATATATTATTGATTTTCTGCACTATTATAAGAATTGCAACCTTGAAACTTCTGAATATCGTTTCTTATGTCTTCGTCTATGAGTGTATCAAATATGATTAAAATCGGACCACTCATCCTAAACCCATCTTTTCGATTATCGATTTTCGATATTTATCGGGGGTACCTCGACACAAAACCTAGCTAAGAATACTGGCAGACGCTTATAGTACAACTCTGTAAATCGGTTCAGCTGTTTCGGAGTCTATAGGTAACAGACATACACACACACAGAGAGACAAAGTTCCATTTCTAAATAAGTTTAGATTGTTCGTTTTTATAAAACTCGGAAATAACGATTGTAAAAAGGATCAAAGTTAATAGAAATGGGGAATCGTAAATTTTCATTTCGTTGCTTGTAAACAGCTGCATAATTTGTTGAATCTTCTATGTATTCGCTAATGTTCTTGGGAAGATGTTTCACTGTTGCCCTTGACCGCTAACCGTCATTGTAGTTGTAGCAACCATAACGGACGACAGAAAGTGCGATACTGTAATCTCCAATTTTTCTGTTTCTTCATTCTCTGCTTAGATTTTAAAAGACATCTTTCCCTTTCCCAATGCGCCTTCGGATTTCAGTGTCACATTTTCTGTCCTCTGTTAAAAGAACTTCTTAGATATTTAAATTGTTGTACTTGTTTGATTTTGTCATCTCCAATTTTTCTGTTTCTTCATTCTCTTCTTAGATTTTAGAAGGCACGTTTCGCTATCCCAATGCACCTTCGGATTTCAGTGTCACACTTTCCGTCTTCTGTTAAAACACTTCTTAGATATTTAAATTGCTGTACTTGTTTGATTTTGTCATCTCCAATTTTTCTGTTTAATACTCTGCTTAGATTTTAGAAGACATCTTTCGCTATCCCAATTCACCTTCGGATTTCAGTGACACACTTTCCATACTTTGTTAAAACTCTTTTTAGATATTTAAATTGTTGTACTTGTTTGATTTTGTTATTTCCAATTTTTCTTTTTCTTAATACTCTGCTTAGCTTTTGGAAGGCAACTTTCACTGTCTCAATACGCCTTCGGATTTCAATGTCACAATTTCCGTCCTCTGTTAAAACACTTTTGAGATATTAAATTGTTTTACTTGTTTGATTTTGTTATCTCCATAAATCCGTTAATTCGTTCGAAAATGTTTCTTACTATCTCACTATGACTGTGTGTAAATACTTTGTTATATACAGTCGGTCAGTTAAGTGCCACTCTTGGGCGATCATGTCTCGAAAAAGACATGACTGACTGGGCAGAAGATTTTCACGCATTAGGTGACCATTACTTTCTGCTGTAGACTGATTGTCAACCAAGGCTATAGAACCTAATCTGTTCAGTTATTTAACCCGTAGCTGGAGGGAGAAAAGATGAATTAATACCTTTCCCACGGGTATTTGCGATTTAAGTAAATGCAATTAACTCAACTGGAATTCGAACTTGACTCTTTCAGTTTTTCGTTCAGAGCCGACATCCACCTGCACCAAACAATACCATATTTTCATCCTTTAATCGATAATATGTAGCCAGCACTTACCAAGAGGACGCTTACCTGAATAATGTCAGTTACGTTTTATTTCTCTTCCTCCAGTCTAACCGCCTCTTATCTTTCTTTGAGTTGACCCTATTCCTCTTACGATTCCTTAATTTCTACGTTTTGTTTGAAAGAACCTTGACAAGATGACAGGTAACCAAGGGTCGTAATTAATGTCGACTGTCCCTAACCGAAAAGATCTTCTTTACACACAGTCCGTACTTTTCTTCTTCTTTTTTTCTCTCTCTCTCGTTCTGTAAGATCGAATTGAATTGCAAGCCGGAAGATGTTATTTCAGTGGCCTTGTCAAATTTATTTTTAGCACTGTCATATCTGCCCATGTTAGAATTGACTGCAATGCTTTCTGACAGTGAACATTATACGGATGTGTGTGTCACTATGATCATCGACGATAATCAGCATGGTCTGAACACAAAACCCGTCATTTTCTCTAAATAATAATAATAATACAAAGTCTTTTCACTAGGAACTTTCAGGCAAATATACATAATAATGTGGATCTAAAATGCAGGTTCTGTGATAAATACCAAGAAACAATAGACCATCTAATCTCAGGTTGTTCTGTACTTGCCCCAAATGAATATAAAAATCGTCACGATACAGTAGTAGCTTGCTCCTCTCACAATAACAATTTGTCCGATTATAGATGTTTACACCAAAATATTTTTTTAAAATAGAGAAAATATTGAAAAATATGTTAATCTGATTAAATAAATCTTTTTAAAATCTGTTCAATGTTTTACTAGACTATACCAAGTGTTCCAGCAATGAAAGGAACGACTGCCACATTAATCTTCCCAATTTTTAAATTTTTCTAACCAAATTTACATATTTTCAAATCTCTTCACTTTTTTCCAAATTTACCGTTGTCGACTGGGAAATCGATAAAAATAGAATGTAATGTCTTATTATTATTATTATTATTATTATGTCATTTTTCATCATATTTCGATTTCTGCTTTGGTCTCACTACCAACCAAGTCTGCGGGGAGACCTAAGGCAGGTCGTGGCGTGTTGTTATGGCCCCATTTGATGTTTTTCTATCTTCCCTAACATCCCTATCGTTACATAGATAAAGTTTTCCTTAGTGTGTGGGCTGTACTTAATAAGACAATTTTTTGTATATCTCTTAAGCTGGGGTTTCCAGGGTTTCTTTCAATATGTTGTTTTGTTCCATTTTTTATCATTCCAAGTGCACCTACTATCACTGGCACAACTCTTGTTTTCAATTTCCACATTTTTTCTATTTCAATTTCCAGGTCATTATATTTTGACAATTTTTCAAATTCCTTGGTTGCTATGTTACAATCCGCTGGACAAGCCATATCAATTAATAGACAAGTTTTCTCCTTCTGGTTTTTAACAATAATGTCTGGCCTGTTTGCTTCAATTTTTCTGTCTTGTAGATGGTGTAATCCCATAAAATGGTTACATCTTCTATTTCTGTAACCGGTGCTGGGTGATGTTCATACCAGTGTTTGTTTACAGATTTTCCATAATGTTTGCACATTGTCCAATGTAAATATTGCACAACATTATTATTATTATGTCATTTTTCATCATATTTCGATTTCTGCTTTGGTCTCACTACCAACCAAGTCTGCGGGGAGACCTAAGGCAGGTAGTGGCGTGTTGTTATGGCTCCATTTCATGTTTTTCTATCTTCCCTATCATCCCCAGCATTACATAGATAAAGTTTTCCTTAGTGTGTGGGCTGTACTTAATAAGAAAATTTTTGTATATCTCTTAAGCTGGGGTTTCCAGGGATTCTTTCAATGTGTTGTTTTGTTCCATTTTTTATCATTCCAAGTGCACCTACTATCACTGGCACAACTCTTGTTTTCAATTTCCACATTTTTTCTATTTCAATTTCCAGGTCTTTATATTTTGACAGTTTTTATTATTATTATTATTATTATTATTATTATTATTATTATTATTATTATTCATATTTGTGCATTTTTTGTCGTATTCTTGCTTGTATTAGTCCTGATTAATTAGTCAAGAATGATTTCGATTTGTTGAAGATGCCTCGCCGTTTTTCATTGAATCATTTTACGAAATGTCTGTTTATCTAAGCAAGCAACACTCATTATTGTTCCTGTAACGAATAACCTGTACGAAAATGCGTACTTCTTTTTCTTTCCCACGCTGCGCCAGTTACAAGTTCTTCTGGCCAAGCTATAAAATAGATTGAATAAACAACAGCTGGTCGTATCGATTGCATGCAAACTGTATATATATATATATATATATATATATATATATATATGTATGTGTGTGTGTGTGTGTGTGTGTGTGTGTGTATTTAGGCAGCAAATTTTCTATTAAATAAATTGCAAATATTATTTTTATTAAAATCCGTTCATAGTCACGGATAATCTTTCGCGTATTATAATTAAAAGCTGTCAGAAATGAGCTGTAACGTTGACAAATGTTATTATCATTCATTTCTCAAGGTACCCAAGTACTTTCAATCTCTTTCCAATAAATGGAGGCATAAGGTCGCCATCATTAGTGATCACTCCAAATACCTTCGTAATCACCATTAGATTCATCCAGCTCTTTCTGAATATATATATATATATATCTATATCTATATATATATATATATATATATAATTTAAAAAAGAAAACCTTCCATACCTTGTTAATTGGATACATTATTTCGCTACAATTTTGAAAGGAAATATATTTTGTTTTTTCATTCACAGACATGCTAAAGTTAGCGACATATAATCGCACTTAATTCGTTTATAGTTTAAATACACATGGAACATGCATTATTTTCGCATATATACACTTACATTTAAAATAAGCATCTATTATTTTTTTATACAATGCACACACAGACACACACACACACACACATAAGCAGGCATGACATTTTTCTCTACATTTAAAAGTGTTCATCTATTGCTTCATTACACGTGACACATATCTGTCCAATGAAATCAGACCTCAATCAATATACACTCTATTTGAAATCTAAAAAAATTAAATCATTCGTCTCTAAAAAAACTCTGTAAAGAAGCATGTTAAAGTGAAACATGTTAAATTAAAGACACTTTTTTCCTACCTGTTCTTTATATATATATATATATATATATATATATATATATAATACACACATATGCATATATTTATATATAAATACATACATACATACGTGCATACATATATATATATGTATGCACATATGTATGTATGTATTTATAAATAAATATATATATATATATATTAGTTATACATATATATATATATATTTACATATAAATATGTTATATATAAATATTCGTCAATATATATATATATATATATATATATATATTGACGAATCGAAGTCGAGGCAATTTGGCTTTAGGCTTTGAGAAAGTTCTTTCTGAAAATTGCAGAAAAAGATTGTATACTAAAAGAATTATCGAAAAATAAAACCGTCTGTGAATGAAATATGACTTTGATTTTTTAAAAACTTAATGCAAGTTGTTTATCTGAGAGATTCTGTGTATCTGAATGCATTTTGAGATCAAGAATCTATTGAATTGAACGTAACTAGTGAGTGATTGGAAAGAACGTCAAAGTTTCGAGGTTAAATTAAAACCACTACATACTCACACGTATATCAGCATCTGTCGTCATATGAAGAGGTTATACTGCGATACAATTTGTTGCTTTTTCGTTATGCCAATCTGACAATTAGAATTAAACACAGGCTATCAACTCTTCGCTCCTGTTCTACTGGGACAATATTATGATAAAATGAAACATATCAGCTGATAACGGGCAAACTTAGTGTTGTGGTGTAGTTTAAATTCGGGGATCTATTGCATTCCATTTCGCACAAATGACATTCGGAGAAACATTGTTGTGGAGTAGTTTCCGCACTGAAGGTTATAATCGTGCTCTGTCGGTTGTTAATCGAATTAACATACCCCAAATGTTAGGAAGTTGGTAATCTTCTACTGTAAGATGACTTCTTACTATTCGGTTAACTGCCGACTAATATCAACTGCCTAGTAGTTCTACTGAACTCCAATAGAACTCTTTAGAACTTCTAAGAACTCCTATGAATATCCCAAGAACTTCTCGAATTAACTTCCTGTTAACTTTTTTAAATCACGGAGGGAGAGTCCATTATCTGAGGAATAGGTGTGTTTCACCATAACACTTAGGTTCATACATTTGAAAGGATTTGGTACTTAATTTGAAAATTTTGACGATTAGTCAAACTTGATTTGTGTCATGTTTCTATATGGTTAACTGGTATCCGATACAAGCTCATAATATGCATTCCTTACTCCCTTCTTCTACTCTCTAATACAAGAATCTCACTCCGTAAATCTCCAACGTGTGAGGCCTTGGTAGTAGAAAGTGAGGTAAATCAACTTAAATTAGTACATTTATGAGTGATTACGTCCCTCAGTCGTTTTAATAATCTATAGAAATAAAATATTTATTTGCATTTAGATAAAACTGGTTCTGAACAAAATGAATATTTTAATTTATCAATTCCTTCACTCCTACGTTTCTTGGATTGCAGTCTTATATATTCAATAAATAGGGACGCCGATATTTTTGTTTATTAAGTGATCGTCTTGCATAAACTTGGTCTTGAAAAAGATTTTGTCTTTGTCGTCTTTGTCCATCTATTGTTACACCTTTTGTTTCGAGAGATATTACCATTTCACTGTTGTAGTAAGCACTTAACATTTTCAGCATGAAAAAATATTGCGCAAAAAGCGATTTATATAATACCGGGATTAAAAAATGAATCATAGATACCATTAAACATCTAAAAAATATGAGGGGAGCAGATTCATTAAAAGATCCATTGGCCATTATGCTTGTTGCCAATAAGTGATCTCCGCGTTATTTTATTTTAATACAGTGTATCAATTACTGTATCATGTCATCTTCCTCCTGTACTTTTTGACTGCATATGTACATCAGTATATATATTTAGTGTATCGAGGCAGCAAATAATTTTCTAAACATATACTGTTAAATATAAGATACAATGAATGTCTATTATGTTTAATCATGAGCCGTTCTAAACGTCGTATTTTGGCTTTAATTTCAGTTGAAAATAAAGGCAAAAATTCTCCATCATTTGGATAATTTTTTATTAATTTAGTTCTAAGCTTTCGGCTCACATAAGCCACCTTCAGAAAGGTTATTAAAACGGTAACACTATAACATTCACCCTCACCGACGATTTTATTTTGTGTTGATATATATATATACTTCTCAATAATTAACTGATTATTACACACATTAAATGTCAAAGACAGTCTATCCACAAATGTAAATGAATGACAAATGTAACCAAGTCTTGTGGACACACATCGTCGTATACCGTAAAGTTTTAAAAACTTAACTTGAAAACGAAGGATTTGTGGACATATATTTACATGAACGTTTGTCTTGTTTTGATGTGGGGAAACCATATTTTTGATTACGCCCTCGAGTAAACTTGTAAACGGCCGAAACAAAGATGAGAAAATATTTTGAGTGTAGCAAATGTCTAGAAAACTTAAAAAATATATAAAAACAGTAGAAAAAATTAAATAAAAAGCTTAAGCGCCGTACCCCCCCGCTTGTCAGTGAGCGTAATTAATGTAAATAATGATAAGAGGCCATCCTAGAAATTTAAAAAAAAATAACAAAATAATGGCTGGAATATTTATTTAAATAATATTATAAACATTATGTATTTATGTAAAGAAATAAAATAATTCTGGAAAAAAAAAGCACAAATAAACCCCCAAACAAACGAAAACACGTATGCAAAAAAAAAACAAAATCAATATTTGGCCTTTGAGACATTTTGATAATCTGAACTATATTTCTGTGTCTGCCGTAGTGCGAGTTTAAGGCAAAACTACTTCCCAGATCATTGTAGCTGGGTTGGTTCTCAGTAGTTAATCTACTATAATCGTGACTCATAAATATCTTCTTATAAATCTGTTTGTGTCTCCCTTAGTTAGCATGACAGTTACGTCTTACCAATACCCTTTAAATAATGGACTCTTCCGCTTTTGATGCGTAGAAAAATATATCAGAGACCCTACTTGTTCTTCCATTGACCTTCCCAGTCGTAAATTTTAGTCCATTTACCTCCCTAGACGTAAATATTCGTCTGTTTACCTCCCCAGTCGTAAATGTTCGTCTAATTTATGTCCTTAGACGTTGACGTTCGTATATTTAACTCTCTAGACGTAAAATGGTCGTCTGTTGACCTTCCAAGTCGTAAATGTTCTTCTGTTTACCACCCTAGTTGTAAATGTTAGTCCATTTACCTCCCTAGAAGTAAATGTTCGTCTATTTATCTCCCCAGTCGTAAATGTTCGTCTATTTACTTCCCCAGTCATAAATGTTCGTCTGTTTACCTCTCCAGTCATAAATGTTCGTCTGTTTACCTCTCCAGTCATAAATGTTCGTCTATTTACCTCCCTAGAAATAAATATTCTTCTATCTACCTCCTCAGTCATAAATGTTCGTCTATTTACCTCCCTAGACTTAAATGGTCGCCCATTCGGCTCAGCCTAGCCTCGTGTCTGTAGATCCAGAAGGAGGATTTAAGCAATTATTAACAAGAACAATGCTGTTAAAAATGGTTTCTCACGTTATTATCCCAATCCAATCTGACATTTTCTAATGTCGCCATCAGCCATTGTGTGAGATGAGGAGTCAGGCTAGCTCAGAAATTCAACGTTAGACGAAATCTTGGGAAGCGCACACGCCTGGCGGAATTTTTCTTGAATCATCACAATGCCACGCAGAATTGTTACGTTTGTCCCGACATTTCTTTACGACGGAAACAGGCAACGTGGACGTGGGATATGTGAAAATGGAGGAAGGCGTCGAAATCTGTTGCAGTCGCTGGTGACTGGCTTGGGAATTGTGGATGGCTGATTGAAATGAATGGCATTCACAGTCAGCTGCGGAAAAAGGCAATAAACAAGGAAGGAGTGTTGGCTCTGACATTCTCCCACTCTCTCTTTATCCAAGCGCGAACAGTCATGGTCGATGTCTGAAGCTGCTTGTTGGCACAGAGTGACATATTTCTTGCCGGTTTGTGGTTCGCCTGCGAATCATTGCTGTTTGATAATGTGTCTTAAGCTGACTGCTTCATCCGGGACTGGACAGAATAATTTCGCTACAGTTGGGCCAAAGAGTGATGAGGGTGTGGAGACGGCCAGGGTTAAAGGCCCGTCAAAGTTGATGTAGTGTTTTTCTATGATAGACTAGCGTTCCGTGCGCGACTGACGGGAAGCAATGGTGGTTGGGTAGGGAAGGAAACAGTGCGATTCGCTATTAACACTCGCGAATCTTTTTCGGATGGACAATGAAATTTTGATTGCCTTTCCGCTTCGTCACTTTCTAGATAACATCGTTGCGATAGAATATTAATTACATCTTCATTATTTACCTAGATTCATATTCAGCATCAGATTGTTTTTATTCTACGTCCAACAAATAAAAGAGACTATACTGAAATGCACGAAAGAAGAAGGGTTTATATATATATGTATATATATAGTCATCCGACAGACAGATCTGTTTCGCTGTATCACAGCTCATCAGTACGGTAAGACAGCCGATTGTCTTTTACCCAGGATTGAAACCTGACCGAATTGGCGTCAGTCGGCGATTATACCTCTGAGGTACGGGCGCTCGGTAGAAGGAGGCAGACTTTTTAGCGTGTATATTATCATTATACACGCCCAATAGCTGAGAGTGTTCTAATTCATTGCTGAATGAATGATGCGTAGATGCCAGAGTAGCTACTGTTTTTCAAAGTCTACCATTCTTCCAGAGTGCTGAATCAGGGTGTGAGAGCGTAGATAGTCATATATATATATATATATATATATAAAACTCTTGTGAAAAATTGTATAAAAAATCTTAACCATAATACCTTATATATAATTATTAACCAGTTATATATATATATATATATATATATACAATTATTAATCAGTTATTGGTCAGAGCCAAGTTAGACTAGTTAAAAGTTTTAGTAAAAATTGCTCAATACACATTAAAAAATTGCTCAATACACATTAAAATTGCTCAATACACATTAAAAAATTGCTCAATACACATTAACAAATTGATCAATACACATTAAAAAATTGCTCGATACACATAAAAAAATTGCTCAATACACATAAAAAAATTGCTCGATACACATAAAAAAATTGCTCAATACACATTAAAAAATTGCTCGATACACATTAAAAAATTGCTCAATACACATTAAAAAATTGATCAATACACATTAAAAAATTGCTCAATACACATTAAAAAATTGATCAATACACATTAAAAAATTGCTCGATACACATAAAAAAATTGCTCAATACACATAAAAAAAATTGCTCAATACACATTAAAAAATTGCTCAATACACATTAAAAAATTGCTCAATACACATTAAAAAATTGCTCAATACACATTAAAAAATTGCTCAATACACATTAAAAAAAAGATAATGATTTAAAATACATAGCTTACAAATATAAAAATTAGGAAGCCGAGCCGATGACACTGGCATTGTTTCAATCTTTTCGTATCGACCAGCGTCATGGATGAACTAATTTCCTAACGATTTATTTTGAACGAACAACTGGAATTTTAAACACGCATAACCGAAAGTTTAGAATAAATGGATGACTTTGTGAAGACAAGCGAAATTCCTGTTGTGCATTCCAAATAGAACATTAGGAAATTACTTAATCTATAACGCCTAATGAAACCGAAAGTATAAAACTAGGGTTTCTAATTTATAAACTCACACACACACACACACACACACACACATATATATATATATATATATATATATATATATATATATATATCCACTCTCGATAATGGTTAAAAGTATAGCCGAAAGCGTTCGGAAAGTCAGAACATTTGAACATTTTTTATATAATTCATGTGTAGAAATGGGAAGAAGTCATAAGATAAATTTTATAAAACTTAACCATGATATCTTTGTGTGTGTGTATATATATATATATATATATATATATATATATATATATATATATATATAAAATTGTTCTACGGCAATTTGTTCATATATCAGAATACACACATATATAGACAACTGAAATTCAAATTTTATATATATTTTTTATATATATAAAATTGTTCTATAAAATACACACATATATAGACAACTGAAATTCAAATTTTATATATATATATTATATATATAAAATTGTTCTATAAAATACACACATATATAGACAACTGAAATTCAAATTTTATATATATATTTTATATATATAAAATTGTTCTATAAAACTGTTTTATATATATATTTTATATATATATAATTGTTCTACGGCAATTTGTTCATATATCAGAATATATATATATATAAATCCTGGTGAAAAGGATTCAAGGTTTTACGGTTTTGGTTCTCCATGAAATTTTTTTAATAAGCAGTGCTCAATACAATAAATATTGTAGAGCTTAATATAATCATATAATTATAAATTAAACGTACATTGCAACACAGAAATTTCTATGTTTCGAGATAGAATCTCGTCATCAGGCAATGTTGGAGGTTGGTTGGTTGGTTGGTTGGTTGGTTTCACAACCAACATCTAACATTGCCTGATGACGAGATTCTATCTCGAAACATAAAGATTTTCGTGTCGCAATGTACGTTTAATTCATAATTATATGATTATATATGTATATGAACAAATTGCGTAGAATAATGATTAGTGTAATATTACTGGAAAGTTATAGATGTTCTATACGTTTGAGTAACTGCACATTTAAAAAAAGCAACTGTACTGAAATGTGACTATGTCATTATAAACCTCACTGCTTGCGTCAGTGTTGCTTAGTTAATTCGAAAACAACATTGCACAAATTAATCCTGTGAGCAGATAAAAATAAGTTGTCTCGTTAAACAGTTAACACGTGATGTACTCTCGAGTCTCTCAATCTCCATATTGTTGAGAGAGCTTTTCTTCTTATTTACGAGCAGAAAGATTGGTTGTTTTGTTTTTATGGCATATCAACACCTCGGCGGGTCATTTATTTCCAACTAATTTATTTATTTATTTTTACTTAAGGGAATTTTTAAATATGAATGCACAAGTGTTGCAACTCATTTATATTTGGACTTGAAATTATTTCTTTTTCATTTTTAAAATGATCCACTGAAATGATTAGTTGAAAAGCTGAAAAAATGAATTCGTCAAGGCACTTATTCCTGTAGTAGTTTGGTTTGGTTGTTTTGTTTTTATGGCATATCAACCTCGACGGGTCATTAATTACCAACTAATTTATTTATTTATTTGTTGTTGGTAATACCTTTTTCTTTCAACAATTTATTGTTGTTTTTATATAAGTTTTGTGTCGAGTAATACTTTTTTCTTTTCGAGCATCAAGATTCACTGGGATTTGTTTTTTAAGGGCAGGGTCCCCAAATCCGACCCTGTTATTTAACTCATAACTGGAGGGAAGGGACGGATTAATACCTTTCCCAAGGGTACCAGTGCTTAAGTGAATGCAGCGTATTCAACTGGAATTCGAACTCGGCTCGCCGGTTTCTCCTTCCGAGCCGATATCCGCTGCACCACAACTCACATCAGTCACTATACGCTTACAGCACCTGGTATTCCCAAGCGGTCACCCATCTAAGTACTGACCAGGCTCAACGTTGCTTAACTTCGGTGATCGAGCGAGAACCAGTGTATTCAACGTGATAGGCCGTAAACCACTAGCGGAATGAAACTAAGTATTTAAATCAATACAAAAACGTATATTTTCCTCACGTCAATGTTTTTCTTTTTAATCATTTCACCCCCAAGCAAGGTGAGACTGCCACTAATGCATGAGAGAGAGAGAGAGAGAGAGAGAGAGAGAGAGAGAGAGAGAGAGAGACTGCGTATCGGGTTTGTCGAAGAAAAGATAAAAGGTTAGATTGGATTCAAGGAAATACAAGATGGTAATTGACGTTGCATTTAAATTTTTGGAGATTGCAGCTATCAAGGATGCAAGCAAATAGAAGGGAGTTCTACAAACGGGACGTGTGAGAAAAGAAACTGTCAAATAGAAGTGATAGTTGCATTTAACTATTTCAACGGTAAAAGGGTGGGACCTAGATGCCAATCTAGTAGCACGCCCAGGGTACCAGGGAAAAAAAGCTCGTTACCATGAAAATATTTGTAGAAAAGACAGAGGGAAGTCACATCCAGTCGGTGTGAAAGTGACTGGTCGAGCTGCTAAATCAAGACCGATTGCGTTTCAGATTCTCCTTTCGATTTTGTCGAGAACATAGAGATGAATAGTAGGAACTCATGACTAGATATGGTAAGAATATTCAATTCACAGACGAATGGTAGATTTATAAATGTGAAAGATCGATTCTGACGCGAAAAAAAACAACTTTCTGGCCCGACCCAGCAAGAGATGCAGCTATAGATTCGTTGTCAAACGTGTCGAGAGGAAATGATTGTGACTCAATTTTCTAATCGCCCCAAAATCATCATTCAAATTATTATCATCGGTGTCTTTTTACGTCCTTTTTTAGTTACCAATTCCATCGAACTCTTTAGAGAACTTGGGTTTTGTTAAATAAAATAATGAAATGTACTCCACTTTGTCGTGTCAGGAAATATATCGCGCCAAAATCCATCTTGTAGATTTACAAATCTGCCATTTGTCCGTGCATTAAATACTGCTGCCATATCTAGTCTGTCGCTCTTTCTTGACAAAATCCAATGAAGGATCTGCAAGGTAATCGATCCTGAATAGACAACTCAAATTCCAACCACTCTACTAGATAATCGGATGTGCTTTGTGGTGCAGTGGATATCGACGAGAAACCGGGGAGCCGAGTTCGAATTCCACTCATACTCCTTGCTTAGATTTTTTTTTTGTCAATCGGAAAATTTAGGTTGTAATCGATAAGACTGCACTGAAAAAAAAAAAAAATGAAAAACAACAAATTTAAAGGTGGTGGTAGTCTCGTTCAGGTCTTCCAACATTTCTTATAAGTACAAGAAGTTGTTGTTCGAGTTCTGCTGGAAATCAGTATTCCAACTACTGATTTGCAAGGAGTGACTGGGAAACACAAAATTGTCGGAGTTCTTTTAATTGTGAGAGAAACATATAAATACATATTCAAACATTTCCGTTTAACACGTATATTTTTTGTTACAATACCAGATTTGGCTCTTATTTAACGCTGTATGACTATAGCCTTGTGCCAGACTAATCCATTTCCTGTGTTAAAATATATTTTAGAATTGTTTTTTTTTTCTTGTGCGTCTTTCTTCTAATCGCCAGATCTAAAATCTGGTGCTCAACACGGCGTTGCCAGATTAAGTAAGTTTGAATTTTGTATCTTTTGGAGTTAATTTTAAGATAATCGAGGCTGCACAGGAGAAGAAAGTCCATTAAATATTTATCAACACGGGGGGCTGTCCAAATTAGCCCATATCACAACTTGAAGCCAAATTTTGCAATCCTACTTTGGATCAATATTTGATTAACTAGCTAGTTAATATTAGCAGATTCTTTTTTTTTACAACCATTAAAAAATTACCCCCACCGCTGCATGGTCAGTTCTATGCGCGTCTTCACTCCAGTAAAAGTAGTTTCGTGTTGCGCAACGTTTAAAAAACCGAAGCAACTAAATTTTGAATTTTATTTCTTGTGCCTTGGATGGGGACTAATTATTAAAACTCAGGGCCACCAATTTTTTTTATTTCGGTATTTGTGACTTTTTTTTTTTAACTACCTTAAAAAGGTAAATTTTCGTTTTAGACGAAGGTTTACTTTTTACCCTTCAAATCTTTCCAAAACATCCCTATTTCCGTGCAAATGTATATGCTGAACTCAGATCGATAATTGTTTATAGAAGAAACCTACCTTTTTTCATGTTATCGGCCAGAAATAAATCGGACTATATCTCAACCCTTACCACCGTTCTCATATCTGATTGACCGCTGAATGACTTGGGGCATAGGGTACTGAATTCGTTATATTTACTCCCTTTTTAGCAATTACTGCACGATTTGTTGGGTTTCGAATTCATTTTCCGCGTATTAATCGCAAAATGGAAGTAAAAAAACTGAAAAATCGGAAATCTACGCGTGAAGTCAGTCTGCAGTGCATAACATTTTCTAACCGTGGTTAGGGGTTGAGATAAATAGCGACAAAAAGTTCCAAGGTAGGTTTCTTCAATAAACAATTATCGATTTGAGTTAACCATATACATTTGCACGGAAATAGGGACGTTTTGGAAAGGTTTGAAGGGGTAAAGGCCTTCGGGTCCTAAAACGAAAATTTACCTTAAAAATATCTATAAAGAAGCCCAGACCTACTAAGTTTAAATTTGCGACATTTGGTATTACTTTTGAACACCTAATAGTATTAAATTTTGAATTTTACCAATTGTATTTTTAGGGGTTTACACTTGTAAGCCCAGCGTTACTAAATTCAGGATTCCACTATGACATTTGGAGCTAGTTTAAAAATACAATACAACTAAATATTTGTTTGCATCTTTCAGCACAATTTTTTTTTTTAACCCCAAAGAAACTAAATTTTGAACTTCATTATGTCTTTGAGGATGGGGAATTAATTGTAACAAAATAACAGGGCAACCAATATTTAAATTTCGCCATTTGCGACATTTCTAGCTTCTTTTGAAAGCCCACCACTACTAAATTTTCAATTTCACTCATAGCGACATTTTGGACTACTGTTGAAACCAAATGTCATTCAATTTTGAAGATTAAAGTTGACTGGAGTGCATAGAGTCAGAAGGGAATCGCACAAGCGAGAAGTCCAAGGTAATAAAGCCACTAAGATACAAGCGGTTACAGGATGTGGAAGAATTAGAAACTGAAACATTAATAATGAACCAGAAAAGAAAATAGTAATCAGGAAGAGAGTAGATAGCGATTGACATTGCTGGAAAGCATAGAGCCGGAAGGGAATTTCACAAGCGAGAAGTGTGAAAAGAAAATAAACTGTTAGCATAGAACTTACGGTTACATCTAGGCAGGTTAACTGTAGATTTATGAAATCTCGATGCCAGTCCAGTCAGTTAAGTGCCATACGTGATACACGCTTTGGACGATCAAAAAGACATGACTCACTAGGCAGAAGATTACCCCGCAGTCGGTTGATATTGCTTTCTGCGGTAGACTGGTTGCCAGCCAAGGCTATAGAACCTAATCTGTCCTGTTATTTTACTCATAACTAGAGTGTGAAGAGTATTATTAAGTATTAATTAGTGGGGGAACACTTTATTACTTGAAAACAATAAAAGCTGATCCCCGATTTTATGCCCAGTAGAAGCCTAAATCATTTTTCCAACTATTATATTCAGTTTAGTCAGTTAAGTGCCGTACCTGCTACACGCTTTAGGCGATCATGTTTCGAAAGTGACATGACTGACTGGGCAGAACATTATCCTGCACTAGTTTGCCAATACTTTCTGCGGTAGACTGGTTGCCAACCAAGGCTATAGAACCCAATCTATTCTGTTATTTAACCCATAACTTGAAGGAAGAGACGGATTAATATCTTTCCAAAGGGTATTTGCGCGTAAGTGAAAGCAAGGAATTCAACTAGAATTCGAACTCTGGTCTCCGATTTTTCGTTCCGAGCCGATATGCACTGCACCACAACGCGCCAATCTAGTACCGCGCTTAAATTCATAAAGTCCAGTTACCATAGCAAAATGCTCATCCGAGCAATTACCCTGAAAAGTATTTATAGAAAAGAAAACCGTTGAGACAAATTTACGGAGGTGTGAAATTGACTGAAGCCGACTCACTAGATCAGGACCTATAATATTGCTGATTTTTTTCGTTATTTTTTCAAGGATCATTAGATATTGCAGGAGTACCGGAGCATAAGTGGCAGTAATATTCTAAGTATAAATGAATTGCGACATTTTGATCCGAGTGTAAGATTTACCGCTTCATGTGGAAACTTAAACTATTCATATTTCTATCAGCTTTAATCTTTGAAAAGCAAGATCTGTGCTCACTAACCACGAATTTTATAGGGTCGCCCACCAAGGCATTATCTTCGAAAAAAAGAATGGATAATTTTATTATTATTATTATTATTATTCAATGTGGTTGTCTGGGTAAGAATAGAAAATAAATTCTTGGTCGGGTGAATGGTGAGCTGAAAGGTATAAGAACGGAAATTGTATTCTTGGGTCAGCACATCTGAAAAGACAATCATGCAACGAAGCGGGGCGATTGATGTGAAAAAATGCGAAAGTAATTTGATCACTACTGGGTCGGTTGGAACAGTGTTGGACTGGTTGAACAAGTTGAAATGAACGCCCTGTAAAACGGGCGACACATTCACCACTGATTTTTGCAGTTCGCTAACAGCACGAACACGCGTTACACTCACTCTCTTCTGGCAAGGACTCAGCGTTAGAACCCCTCTTTAGTTTCCGTTATCTATCTATCTATGTGCGTTGTGGCGCAGTGGATATCGGCTCGGAACGAGAAAACGGGGAACCGAGTTCGAATTCCAGTTGAATTCCTTGCATTCACTTACGCGCAAATACCCTTGGGAAAGGTATTAATCCGTCTCTTCCTTCCAGTTATGGGTTAAATAACAGGACGGATTGGGTTCTATAGCCTAGGTCTGCAACCAGTCTACCGCAGAAAGCAATGGCAACCTACTGCGGGATAATCTTCTGCCCGGTCAGTCATGTCTCTTTCGAGACATGATCGCCCAAAAGCGTCTATCGCGCATGGCACTTAACTGATCTATCTATCTATCTCATTCTCTCTATCTATCTATTTTAGTCTATTCGCATCTATCTTAATCTATTCATATCTACCGCAGTCTGTTCATATCTATCTATCTATCTATCTATCTATCTCATTCTCTTCATGTATCTCTCTCTCTCTCTCTCTCTATCTATCTATCTATCTATCTATTTTAGTCTATTCGCATCTATCTTAATCTATTCATATCTACCGCAGTCTGTTCATATCTATCTATCTATCTATCTATCTCATTCTCTTCATGTATCTCTCTCTCTCTCTCTCTCTATCTATCTATCTATCTATCTATCTATTTTAGTCTATTCACATCTATCTATCTTAATCTATTCATATCTACCGCAGTCTGTTCATATCTATCTATCTATCTATCTATCTATCTATCTATCTATCTATCTATCTATCATTGTCCATAGTTATGTGTTTGTTTATCTAGCTATGTATGTACGTCTCTGTCAATTTATATACTACTGCTCAAAAAAAGAAAAAAAATTTAAAAAATCGAGGAACTCGTATATATAAATATATAAACTTATATTTTCATTTTTCGTTGGTGACGCTTGCATGGAACAGCAGTGCGTTCACGCACACGAAGGGGACATCGGGAGTAGAGAACCAGTGAGAGTCTTCTCTGTCTCATCAATCAAAAACTCATCTTAAAAGGTTCCCAACCTTTTTGCTGCGATTACCCCAAAATACAATTTCACTATTATCCATTACCCCAATAAACAAATACCCGTAATATATAAAAAAAAGTAATTATATTTTCATACATCAAAAGCAGACAAAGTTAATGAACATTATTCAATACAATAGTGCCAATCTATAATAACCAGAGGTATAGTAGCCGTAATTCTTAATGTGAGTTTTGAGCTTGTATTGCCTGTGCCAGTTTATTGATCTTGGCTTTGTGACTGAAAGGGCTATTCGGGCGTCGTTTGCCACGTTGATTCTAGTACGTTTCTTGGTCTTCATTCGAAGGACAGTAGAAATTGCTTGTTCACATAGATAAGTGGTTGAAAATCCTATGAGAATGTGTACTGCTCTAGAGGCTAGTGTTGGTATATCCTGAAGACGAGAGATTCAAAAGGTGTCGAGACCAGACTTGGTCTCAAACAAAAGCTTCCATGCATTGTTCATCCTGAGTGTGAGAAATTCTTCTTTTGCTGGATAGTCCTCATCAGGAATGATATCTTCACTCACAAGATATGGATTTCTTATCCATTCACTTTTGGAATTATTCAAGTTTGGAAAGTACTTAAAACGTAAGTTTTCCAAGAGGCCATTTAGGCTTGAAAGAAAGATACTTTGAGAGAGATTGTTGTCTCGTTAATAATTTGGCACAGTGTGAAATTATAAGCTGATTGCTTCTTCCCAAACCAAACATCCATTACCCCCAAAATATGGGCTCATTACCCCACTGGGGTAATTTACCCCGGGGTTGGGAACCATAGCCATAAGCGATACCAAAGTAGACTTTGCATTCAGTACATAAGAGGGTGTCATAATAGACAACAGCTGCAGATTTTCGCCTCATGGAATGTCAATTTCGGTCCCCAGTATGTAAAAAGGACATTAACTTTGATGCACTTATGACAACCGGAACACAGGAAGAGTTTCACCCGATATAGAAAAGACAAAGTGTCTCTCAGTTACTCGGAAGAAGATTCACGTTCGAAGAAAGCACCCAAAGACACATACTTTTACTGTTATGTTAATTGACAAAGTCCGGACGTGAATAAACAATAATTTTACGTATGAGAAATTTAGTCACGAATATTTATTGGTCTTTACAGCAATGTTACTTTCTCAATAGGCATGAAATGCGATAATAAATTAGGAAAAGGACCGAGCGAGAGATATGCAGGTTTTGGAGATGAATTTGAAGAATATGGCAATTGGAAAACCTAGAAGATAATTTTCGAACGAAAAGAATGGGAGGTATAAAGATTATGTGTCGAAATTATCGGGGAAAGAATCGTGAGTTGGAATTAACTGACACCCTACGATGACAACTCCAATGGTAAGATATACAGCCGCCATCATTTAGTAGCCCAAAGCTATGTGAAAATAACAAATGAAACTGATTAACAACTGTCCTCTTTCTGTCCAATCATTTTCAACTATTCCTTTCGATGTTAGACAAGCAGAAAGCAATTATTTCCAAGGTTCAGCGGGGTAGGACTAAAGGGTAAGGGTAATATGTTGGTTCTTGGAAGATACCAGACAGTGATGAAAACTTCTCAACTCAACTCACTCCCTAAGATCTGAACAAATGATCAATCACCATATTGCATTCTGACTTTCTTATAAAGAATAAAAATTCTGTTGCTTGGAAATTTAGTTAACTATGTCGTACTGGACAATTTTTCTCTCCAGAATCTATTTTACATATTTATAAGTCTACCATTCGTCTATGTAGTGGATATTGTTGTCACATATTTTTTGATACTTCTGATATTTATTTAGAGTTTCTTGATAAAATCTAAAGAAGAATCTGCAATGTTATCAGTCTTGACCTGGCATTTCAGAATTCACTTTCTCATCGCCGTAGCTTAGCTTTCCTGTGCCTTTTCAATAAATATTTTAATATTTAAGTGTAGTACTATATTGGCGTGGATGTGCATTGTGGTGTAGTGGATATCGACTCGGAACGAGAAATCGGGTAGCCGAGTTTGAATTCCAGTTGAATTCATTGCGTTCACTTACGCGCAAATACCCTTGGGAAAGGTATTAATCCATCTCTTCCTTTCAGTTATGGGTTAAATATCAGGACAGATTGGGTTCTATAGCCTTGGTCAGCAACCAGTCTACCGCAGAAAGCAATGGCAACCTACTGCGGGATAACGTTCTGCCCACTCAGTCATATCTCTTTCGAGACATGATCGCCCTAAGCATGTATCACGTATGGCACTTGACTGACTAACTGAATAATATAATAGTTGGAAACATGATTAAGACTTCTATTGGTCATAAAATGGGGGATCAGTTTATTACTTCACAACAATACTAAACTGATTCCCCACTAATTAATACTTAATAATACATCTCTTCACCTTCTGTCTATGAGTCAAATAACAGGACAGATTGGGTTCTATAGCCTTGGTCAGCAACCAGTCTACGGCAGAAAGCAATGGAAACTTACTGCGGGATAACGTTCTGCCCACTCAGTCATATCCCTTTCGAGACATGATCGCTCCAAGCATGTATCACGTATGTCAACTGACTGTCTCACTATATTGGCAACAAGTTCCCATCATGTTATATTGAAATGGCTGGACATAACCGTAACTTCTGTATTAACAGTTTCTTTTCTCGCACGATTCGTTTGTGAAACTCATTTCATGTGCCTTGTTTTCTAGTCAACTTTGATCTTAAAAAATTTAAATGCATCGTCAAAGGTTAACTTTTGTCTTCTTAATTATTGTTCTTTTAATGTTCTCCCTTCTTAATGATATTTTTCATTCTCTCTTATTGTTTTACACATTATAACCACTCACTTTATTGCCTTGTTTGTGTTTGAATAATTTAAACAAAAGTATAACAATAAATATGGTTAATAAATTAATTACGAGTCATTTTTTCTATATATTATTCTTTCATTTCAATTCTTTTGTCAGAACGATACTTTTTCAACATATCTGTCGTCTATAGCAATAAGTAAGGCAACCTGCAGAGAATGACAGACAGACGTATATATATATCGTCACCCGAAGAAAGATCTGCTTCGCTGTATCACATCTAATCAGTACGGTTAGACTCCGATTGCTTTTTAACCCAGGATTGAAACCCGACCGAATTGGGGTCAGTCGGCGATTCTACCTCTGGGCTATGGACGTTCAGTGGAAGAAGGCAGACTTTTAGCGCATATATTATCATTATACGCGCCCAATAGCTACAGTGCTCTAATTCATTTCACTGAATGAGCGATGCGTATATATATATATATATATATATAAAGTGAATAAAGAACGAAGAAAGTTTAGAACATGTACGAATTATAATTTATTACAAAAGTGTGCATTTAAAAAATCTCACTTTAACTTAAAAGGGAAGTGGGATTTTTTTAATTTTCTTTTTCAAAAATAAAGTTTATTACCTTCATTATTAACTACCTGATGAGACATTGCTCTTTCATGTATCCTTTTGTAGTAAATTATAATTACAATTATACATGTTCTAAACTATATATATATATATATATATATATATATATATATATATATTATATTTATTATAAATTATATTTTAGAACATGTATGTAACTTCTCTATATATTCCACAGCTCTATATAGAAAATTATATATCGAGCACTGTTGCACTGTTTTAAATTAATGTTTTGGACGTGGAAAGAATTCTTCGTTCTGTATTCACTCGGATATATATATATATATATATATATATATATATATATATATACTAAACATATACTGTCAAATATAAAGGAACAATGACTGTTTATTATATTTAATAATGAGCCATTCTAAACATCGTATTTTGGCTTTAATTTCAGGTGAAAATAAATACAAAATTTCTCCAACATTTGGATAATTTTTTATTAAGTTAGTTCTAAGCTTTCGGCTCAATTTAATAAAAAATTATCCAATTTTTGTCTTTATTTTCAACTGAAATTAAAGCCAAAATACGATATTTAGAACGGCTCATGTTTGAACATAATAGACATTTATTGTCTCTTATATTTAACAGTATATGTTCAGAAAATTATCTGCTGCCTTGATACACTAAATATATATACATATATATAGTGTGTATCAAAAATACTTTTAGAAGTTTAAGGGCGGGTTCCTCATACATAAACGAAAACAGAAGTCCATGTAAACATAATTCCGCAAATCATTTGTTTTTGAGCATACTGTAAATAGCGCCCTTTTGTATTAGACTAGGTTACATTTGTTATTCGTGTACATTTGTGGCTAGTGTGGTTCCACCGTTTAACTTGCGCGTTGACAATGGCAGGATATTCATATCGTTAGCAGGTAGATATGATTTTTGCATATGGCCGCGGGTATGTTAATGGGCGCTAGGCTGTACTGCTTCATCAGATTGCGTTTCCTAACTTAAAGAAACGGAGTCATTCAAACTTTGCCGCTGTTTATCGTCGGTTTGCTGAGACAAGGTTCGTGGCACCACAAACTATGAACCAGGAAAGACCGAGACCCGCTCGTACGCCTGAACCCGAAGAACACATTCTAGCTGATCTTTTGGGCATATGATTATATGCGCATTTTACATTGTTTTGGTGTCAGGAATACGCCTCTAAAATTTCTAAAAGTAATTTTGATACTACACTATTTCCATTCGTTAAACTGTTGTCTTCATCTTTGTTGCCATTTGTACGATGTTTCGGCCGTTGTACGCTCCAGTCTTTATTTGATTCTCGCTCCCCCCCTCTCTCTCTGTATATATATATATATATATATATATATATATATATATATATATATATGATTTGGCGCGTCTTAGACCTCTCAACCACGAAAGACGACCAGTGTAAACGAACTCAAATTATGCCTATAACACAATTTTCGAATTCATCGTAATAACCATCTTTGTTCTTAAATGTATCGTAAAGTCAACAAATGTAAACATGTTACGGAAATTAACGAAGTTTAACGATTTATTTCAATCTTTTAAAATTTCGGTTGTTTAGTTCCGTTAATCTTTGTTAATTTGATCATTGGTTTCCACAACTTCCTCTTTTGTAGCAGGACAGTAAAACGTAAAGACGAATTTTACTAAAGCTGCAAAAGAGGAAGTGTTGGAGACCAATGGTCAAACATTTTCTGAAGGTACATGACACATAGAAGAATAGGAATAAGTAGAATTGACTTGTAACTTAGTAATGTAGGTGACACCATGCTAACTTTAAAAAAAATTCTAGGATCGATTGTTTGGGTTATCGATCTCTCAATACATCCTTTCCCGCCAAGATTTTCGCATTCCTTGCACCAGTAAAACTGTCATACCTCAAGAATTACTTCCCTTCTTTTCGTTTACGTCGCCGAGAAAATGGCGGTTATAAATCAAACTCGATTACTTTTCGCATCTGTACTAATCTTTATCCTGAGATTTATTCGGTGTTTGATTTAGTCTCGTCTCCCCCCCCCCCCCTGTTCGGTGTCACTGGTAGCAAAAGAAAATGCCAGAATTACAAATACGAATTTTTTTTTTTTTTGGAACGGTCTATATGCCGAAAAAAACGTACAAAAAAGATTGTTACCATTAAATTATACGGGGAAAATTTTGGGACTTATCGCAGACCCCGAAAAATAAAGTAATTTTCATATTTTCGCTACGATTAAAAGTGCTGCATGACTACAAAAATATATGGTAATAAAATAATCACCCCACCCATCTCTCCTCTCTCTCATCACAAGAAAATAAACATTTTCCAGGACTAAAGCTGAATGAGTCAAAAAGTTTCAAAATATTGTTGAAATATTACGCGTTTCTATAGCTAAATAACTTGATATTAATTTGTTTTTATTTTGAAATTATATCATTCGTACGACCATGACAATCTCTTATATATTTGAAATTAAAAAATACACATCTATAACATATACATCTATAAATACACATCTATACATCTATATATTACTTATATATATATATATATATATATATATATATATATATATTTGGTGGGCATCTACATTAAATCCAAACAACCCACACTTAATAAAATCACGTTTAAATCTGGTCATAACACATTACATTGCATTTAAATATATGGTTCTGTTATCAATTCGAGCTCTCGCTCGGTGTGACGTCATAGAACCGCATTGCAAATTTGAGAACTGCTTTTGCTATTTTTGGTAACTGTTGCAGTTGTTTAGCGGAGTTTTATGCCAACACAAGATAAAAACGTCGCTGATGGTGGATGTTTTTGTGTTAACATTTGTGAAACCTCTCTGAAGATGGCTCTTGTGAGCCGAAAGCTTAGAACCAAATTAATAAAATATTATCCAAATGTTGGAGAATTTTTATTTTCACCTGAAATTAAAGCGAAAATACCATGTTTAGAATGGCTCATGATTAAACATAATAGACATTCATTGTCTATTATTTTAACAGTATATGTTTAGAAAATTATCTGCTGCTTCGATACACTATATATATAGATATATATAAGAAAAATTAAGACAGACGCGTTATTTCATGGTAATTCGGTAGTATAGGCCTATTTCCTTCTTTATTCAACGAAGGATTCTACATTCAAGCTGAAGCTGAAGATGGCTCGCCTGAAATAGGCCTATACTTCCGAATTACTATGAAATAACGCGTCTGTCTTAATCTTTCTTATATTTGCTCTATATATATTTATATGCATATATGTTTAGAGTTCTCGTAGAGAGTTATCCTACCATTATATGTAAAGGATACTCCTTTGGATTCTTCTATGTCTATAGGGCATGTTAATATATATATATATATATATATATATATATATATAGGGGGGGAGATGGATAAAAGGTCGTCTAAATTTTTAGGCCTTGTGCCAAATATTTTGGATATAAAAAAATTCATTTTTGTCATTTTAAAGTTTTTACTCG